>BRZM01000918.1:0-18249 GCA_033238685.1 Lates japonicus
TCCAGAAGCAAAAACAGAGTGAAGTGAACTTTGGTTAACAGCTGGTTGTTGTTTTTAGTCCCATAGATAATTAAACCAGCTGCTTCGTTCCAGAGATGATTTCTGTTCAACCTCATTAGATCTGTAATTTGAACAATTTAAAAAAAATTTAAACAAAGACACAAACTGAGGATTCTCCAAGAAGGGTTGAATCAAGGGCGAATGCACAGTGAAAGTATGTCAGTAAACCAGAAGAAAAATAAAATGGTTAATGCCCACTGAAAATGAATAATTAGCTACTTGTATTCAAATAAATAAAATTTCAGTTTTCAAAATAAATCACTAGAATTTAAACCCTAAGATGTATTCAAATGTATCAGGAATAAAAATTAACAGAAGCATTTTTTCACCATTTTACAGGTTTACTTTAAAGGTTCTGTATGTAAGTTTTTGCTATCACTACATAGCCAGTGTTAGCATTAACAGCCGTTTACTTATCAAAAGCTTCAGGCATTGTTGTGTTTACAAGACAAGGTCAGTACTCGCTACTTCATCCTCTGTTGGACCAAGGACAGACTGGACACTACAGTGAAGTGGTATTACAAGACAGGATGGGCTGATGCTAGCTAGTTAGCGTACTAATTTCAGCAGAAGAAAAGAAGTGTAACAATTGAAGCAAAACAAGAGTTAACATTGGTGTAGCTTTCCACCTCTGGAGGCAGCTCTTGGCGAGTAAACGAGTGCAGTTTGATACAACTGTTAATGCTGACGTTAGCTATGTAGCAATAGCAGAAATTTACATATAGCATCTTTAAATTATCTTTCATTTTAATCTAACTAAGCAGAAATAAAAGTGTTACCAAGTTCAGAAATATGTGCTAAAATTACTATTATTATTAGAAAATCTATTAGAGAATGGGGGTTATGAAGGGGTCTCTTAGCATCTGACCAGAGTAAATCTAACTCACATGTATGAGGGCTTAAATAATTTTCTCCTATTCCATGTCTAGAACATTTAACAGAACTTTTTACTGACTTGTTTTTCTTTAGTGCTGGTAGCACTGGTCTTAAAAGTTTTAATTAACCCTTCAAAATAACTCAAAATAAATTAAATCGTTGAGACCACTTAGAGAAATCAGACTGACTCATCTGCTCTGGAAGTGACTCATCGGCGTTATAACCTTTGATGTTATGAAAAAGTTCACCCATTCCCACCAAATCTCCACAGTGTATTACCCTAATGGATGCAAACAAGAATGTGACAGTTGAATGTCTTTGCTTTTTTTAATGAAGAGAATGAGGCTTTAATGTGTGTGAAAATGGGTGTTGATGGTTGATGTACCCACACAGTCACGCTGGGTGTCAAATGCACCTGTTGTTTTGGGTGGATGAACACCGTGTAGACACAGACACACACACACATACACATACACACACCCACGCCATCCAGCTTTTCTCTCTCTGCACTTGATCTAATAAGGAACAAACCCAGATGATTTCAGTCCAAGAACAACTGAGTCAGACAGTTCTCCCTGTCTTCCCTCGTTACTGTCAAGCTGGGAGATTCTGGTTTTCTTTGGAGGATTCATTTGCTCCTAAGGATGTGAAATTTTGTGATTCCTTCAAATTCACTTTTCTTGCAGCCGGACACTTTCTTAGCTCAATTTAGTATCTTGAGTCATTACAGACCTTGTGGTTTGTTTTTTTTTAATGCCTTTAAGATTTTTTAAAAGCGTATATACAGTATTTTCAGCAAAATTACAAAAACAAGTATTTTACTCTTTTTTTTTTTAATAGATAGGTTCTTTTTTTCCCATATCATTTAAGTTTTGGTGGTGAATATCTCAAAACCGCAGCAAATAAAATCAAGACCATGAGGAGGAAAAATATTTTTTTCTGTTGACTTGAGTGAACTGACCATTTAAATGTGGTTGTGTAATAGTAGCAGTAGTATTAAAGGACAGTTATTTTTTCCACACTGCAGTACATTTGGACAAATAGAAAATTTCCCATGGCCCTCAGATTATCTTCATCACACATCCACCACATCAAAATATTTTCTAGGTTTGTTTTCTGTGTCATGTAGTCATGAGGTGCTCATGAGCACTATTTAAAGGGTCAGTTCACCCAGATTACAAAAAAACACCCATATTACTATTACTGTTTGTTATTCAGTAAACCTTGGATAATAATGATGTGATGTATCAACGCTTTATTAATAGAATTACAATTGAAATCTATCTCCATTGTGCAGGGGTTGGAGGCAGAAATTGAATTCCAAAAACATGGGCAAAGAAACTGAAAACTCTCTGCATTTGTAATCTGGAGTGCATGACCCTCATGTTCAGTGGGATGAGAGTGTTTATTCCTCTCTCCCCTTTTCCCACTCTCCTGGTCATCTGCCAGGCAGCCATAAATCAGGCCTTCATTCTGGGAATAAAAGTGACATTTAGGAGCCGTTTCCACGCGCTGATGTTATGGAAAGCGGGCGTGGAGGAGGACGACGGACAGAGGGGCATTGACTTGGATGAGGTCTTAGCGGGGGTGGTGGTCAAAGCTTACGGCCACAATGCTGTTGTTGTGGCTGGTGATATCATGCCTGTAACATCAAGGTTATGAGAGGAGATGATCAGATTCACCAGGATCGAGTGTTTTTGTTAAGACTGATGTTGAAATGCATTAAAAGTTGCAACCAGCAAATTGTCACATTTACGTAGTATGATAAGACACATGGTCCTGGTCTTGTCTTCATCCCAAGATCTGAATCTGTCCTGCTCTTTAAAGTGCTTTTTACATCAGCTTTCCCACATGTCGTACGCCAACACAAAGCAACACATGGAAGTTTATAATGCCATAAATGTCATATAATTGGAGAATTTTGCTCCATTGGGATTTGAATCCCTGCCGCTGCTGGAGAGTATCTTCAAGGCTGCGAATAAACGGGGATATTTTCCACTTTAGGGCCTGGAATGCAGAACTGAGATATTTTCCAGCTTTATGGTTTGTACCATGCTGCCATGACCTGTGTTTATCTTGAATATCGACCACTAACTAAGATCTCCTCTCTCAGGTCCTGCTGACCGTTGAGACGGACACAGACGAGGCTTCAGAGGGAGAAGAGGAGCCTGGCGATGTGGGACCAGTCCCCCAAGTGCATTACTCAGGAGGACCACTGAGACCCAGCTGGGTGGTGGTGTAAACCCAGGTGACGTGACTTCTTACTCATCTATCCACTGTCCACTCACACTATACAAAACACCCTTAAGAGCCTGAATACGGACAAAAACAAACAAAAAAAACTTGCATCCTTATCTCCTCTGATTAAAGGTCTAAATATCAGCTTCTTTGCAAGCACAATTGAAAGGTCATATAACCTGTGAATGTGAACACTACAGCCTTAGCTGCCTTCTTCTGCACTGAAGGTGTGAATAGCTACAACCGGAGCTTGACTCAGTATATGCATGTTAATCAAATAGCATTTTGGGAGTTAGAAGCTCTTTATCCTCTCACCTTGCTGCCTCCGTTTGCTGCAAGAGAAAACATCAGAGTAACCACAACTGAGCGTGTGGGGAGAGGGATTATTAAGGAGTGCAGCACCCGCAGGGTGAAATGTACGGGTGGTAGTGACGAAGACTGAAATAAATCTGTCTTTTTTCACACTGGGGACTTTTGGGAATGATGTTGCTCTAAAGGAGCGTCATTTATCATGTATCATATTCCAAAGAGGAGCAAACCAGTGAAGTATATATACATAGATATATAAAAGTGCTCTAAAACTTTACTCTTTCAAATATAATCACATCCACCTTTTTAATTAAGGTGGAATTATAGTCATTCCTGCGTGTTCTCCCTCTGGCTACTTACTTTCAGTTGGAAGGATGATCAATGGTGTTTTTTTGTTTTTTTTTTTTTAAACACACACATAATGATTCATTGGCTCCCGCGACCTTGACAAACCAAACATGTTGTTAATGTGATTATATGGAGGAGTTTTACTCCTTTTGCAACAGGCTGCTTTTAAAGTGAAGATATGTGGCTGGAAAAGTGGTTCATGCCATGACTGAAAAGGACCAGGTCACACTATATTTCCACAGTGATTTTCATATTAGTGATATGGGATGGAATATTAGCGGCACTGTTGGGGTACAATAAAGTTGTAATTTTATGAGAAAAAGTGCTAATGTTGAGGAAAAACGTTATGATATTAAAAAGTAATAATTTATAAGAAAACAAAAATTCTGAGAGTAGGAATAATATTTTGAGAAAAAACATTTAGTCTAAGTTTTGCGAGAAAAACATCATAAGTTTGATTCTCTCCAGGGAATAGTTACACATTTTGGCTTTCTTGCCAAGAGTTAGATGAGAAGATTGATACAACCTATATAGCTAGAAGCAGGAGACAGTTAGCTTAGCTTAGCATAAAGACTGGAAATGGGAAAACAAGTAATGTGGCTCTGTCCAAAGGTAACAAAATCCACCGTCTAGGTCTAAAGCTCACTAATTAATACACCAAAGTGTGAAAAGGGCACAGTGTGGTGTCATGGAGAGGGTATATGGGCAGCTATTTTTTGGCCGGGTGTAGTGACTTCGTGGACTTCCTACCTTTGGACAGAGCTGTTTTCAGTCTTTATGCTAAGCTAAGCTAAACTAACCATCTCTTGGCTGTAGCCTTACATAGCGTACAGATTCAACTTTGGGCAAAAAGGGAATAAACATTTTTCAAAATGGGAAACTATTATTTAAAATTACTTTGTCTGATAAGAATGGCCATTTTGATGGCAATGTTTTTCTCAAAATGTTACGACTTAATTCTTCTCATGAATTTTTTTATCTTTAGATTAAGACTGTAGCTTTATTTTGTCAATATTAGAACACAATATTTATTCTCATAACATTATGACTTCATGTCACAATATTACAACTCTCCTCTCAGAATCTTTTTTTTTCTCCTAAGAATGGTCCTAATCATAGTAATACCCTCTGTGGGAAGATGCAGCAGCTGTTTGCAAGTTATGGCACAATTTTATTTATTCTGTTTATATTTTACATGTATCTGACTTTATAAATATAAATATATTGTGGTCCGATCTGTGGTAACAACAGTGAAATAGAAGGTTTTTAGTGTGTGATGTAAATGGAAGAATTTTCAGAATAATTGCCAAACTTCAGTTTTTTATTCAGAATGAATTAAAGTAGGTGATCAATGTACGTGTCTTTATATATTCAGCAATTTATTATCAAAACATTTCCATTTTACTTGTTTACATTAATGGTTTAAGAGCTGGAAGCTTTGACATATTCCGTCTGTAATGTTTTATTTTGTATTCCGATGTAGCTTGTGTATTTGTTTTTTTATAAATCAAATTACAGACCTGTGGATGAAATGGCACAGCACGTCCTCAAGTATCATCAACGGGCTGTAAACTGCCACGGTGCTTCTTACTGAATGTATCTCTTTAATCTGTACTATGAATAAAGATGATTGACACATGAACCTGTGTTTGGTGCTGAATTCCTGCGGCGGCCGGGGGCGAGGCAGCACGATGACAGACAACCTGAGCGGGACCTGGCCGGAGCACACCTGTGTGGGTGGGGCCAGCAGCCCTGTGACCTCCAGCTGATGACAGGGAGAACTATGGAGCTGTGTGTGTGTGTGTGTGTGTGTGTGTGTGTGTAGTTGTGTGTTACGTATGTTAGGGTGTGCGCGTAGTCACTGGCGCTGGGACAAGGGGTTAGTTACTGGGGCTGGTCCCTGTGGTAACCAGGTGTGATCTGCAGCTCAGGGTCGCCACGTTTAAGACATGTTGACATACACATTAGGCGTGTGAGAAAAACACACACGCACTCCCAATTTTGGGTACAAAAATGTGTTTTTATGTTTCCAAAAACAACCTCAAAATGTGTGTTTAAATGTTTTATTTACAATTCCAAAATTATTTTAAAAAATAATACATATCATATGATAAAACATTTTATTTCTATTAGAAATAGTAAAAAAATATATTCAAGGGAGAAGACTGGGCAAAGAGAGCTGAAATGTGAAGTCTTGACGTTTAGAACCGTTTCAGTCTGTTGTGATGTGATAATTATGGATACAGGATAAAAAGAGTTAAGTTGAATAATTAAACGCTGCTCTACACCTCATGGCTGTCATCTCACACTCTGTTAGTCCCATGTGGCCAGTCCCCCGTATCGAACATGTGTGACATCAAATAGTCCTCATACAGTCCGTCTATCAGCTTGGCTGCGTTATTCCGGGCGAACCAGCAGTCAACGCTCTGCGTCCCGCCATAGATCCGCCGGCTCTTCTGAACCACTGGCACTGAGCGATCCTTCACCTTCAGGACCTGAGAGGGTTTCATGTCTCCCTGGGAAGGAAGCTCCGCCAGCCCCACTTCCTCATACAGGAACTGACCTGAAAATAGAGAGTATCAAAGGTGCAAGATATTTTAATCTGACTGATAGGATGGATATACTGCTGATGTCTTAAACCATTGTGACCATTTGTTCCCACAAAGATGAAAGGTTTCAGAGTTTCCTCAGTGAGGGAAGATTTACAGATAAAGCTGAGCTTTTAGCCAGTAAATCTTTATCAGGATAAATTCACCCTTATGATGGTCTACTGGCTAAAGTCTTGGCTTTATTGTTAAATAGTTAAATTGGACATAAATGTGCAGAGCCTTCTTTTCTATTTAATTTTTTTGGCATAGAAAACTGTATTAGACACTAAAAGTCTTTGTGCAGGGTCAGCGAGGTAAAACTACAAGTGACGCTACCTATAATCTAATGAGAAGAATCTTTCCATGCCTAAGTGATATGGGTTTTTTGTCTTTTTACTTGGTTGTGTGAAATTAAAGTCAATGAAAACATACGCAGGACCTCTCTGGGCTCAGACAGGACATTGATGTTGACCAATGCTAGTTATGGGTCTCGTGATAGAGCTATGTTGGCAATGAAGAGTGCGTTACCGAGTAAGAACAACACCTTTTAAACTACTGGATTACCCTTAAATTCCCGTTTTAATGTCCCCTTGAGTTTTTCTCTAACACTACAATCCAATTTAAATATCAGCTTGATAAATACTTTAGCCATGATGAGGTATCTCAAAAAGAACTGAGTCAGTTCCCAGGAAAATTTGCTCTGAATATTCATCGTCCCCAGAGGAAACTCCTGACCTTTCCTCTAGCACCACACCTCATTTAAGAAGTTTCAAAGCTTAATCTTTCCTTGAAATATCATGCTCTACAAGGAACAGTCTAAACAAGGGACTTTTGTTTCTAAATTACTTATATTGACTGGATCTGGTGCCACTCAAGATAGATTTCTCTTTTTGGAGCCAAGTATCTTTATTTTGTTTGTTCAGTCTGACACCGTAATATTGTGTGTTGTAATGTTCTGTGTATTGTTCTTCTAATGTCTGATAGTGGAGCCTCAGGATTTTTGTTATGTTCAACGACAGTCTTACCCAATCCCCAGTGTAATTAAAGCTCAAACCCTTGATGACACTTACCCAGCAGACCATGGCAGTTGTGAGACAGCCCTTTGCTGTTGCCGATGTAGAACCCCAGGTGGTCTCTCTGGTACAGAGCTGGGTTCTTGTACTGATGGAGCAGGATCACAAAGCTGATGTTCCCTCCAACCGTCACAGTCACGTTAGACTTTCCCACGATAGACACTGACAGTGTGCCGCTGTCCACTGCAGCAGTGGAGTGGCAGGGCAGAACTATGCGGTCTCGACCATCCAGGATGACTTTCTTTGGGGTCACCTCAATGTAGGCACGTTTGGGATGATCCACTACGATGGTGATGGTGCTGAAGTAGGTACGCTGCTGCTTGTGGCTGCCTGGTGGAGCTGGGGCGCCGATTAGCTTACCGTTCACTGTCACACCTGGGGAATAGCACAGTGATTTAGGTCTTGTAGTGAAACGAGGCTTTTAATGTCGCTGTAATGACACCGTCATGGGTCTTACCGGAGTACTTGTGATCGGAGACCAGGCGAAGGACATGTCCAGGCTCACCGTTGATATTAAAGCACACAGTAAGTTTACTGAGAGGGAACTCCACCACAAAGTGAGGGTCACCATCCGCTGAAGTTGTCAAAGGGGATAAAAGAGAGAAAGAAAAAAAGCTTTTAAAGACACAGCTGCAAACAACACGGATGTAGCAAGAGGGCCTGTAAGAAGCATTTATTTAATCTGACTTTTTTTTGGATTGAAACAGTCTGTTAAATAAGGGCAGGACATCATTAGACAGTGTAAGCTAGTGAGATAAGAGCTAGGGAGAAGGCTGGAGTTTGATTTGATGGTATGAGCAGAAAGATGGAATTGCTGGATGTATGTAAACACTTCCTTGTCTTCGTTGTTCTTGCAGTGTTTTAGTGAGCTGTTCTAGGAGACAGTTTATATCTTTAGCCGGATTCTCCTGAGGCTTGTGAGAACCAGCTCGGACGAATAGCGATGAGAGGAGATGATAGAGCAACAACAGTAATGACAGGGTCATTAGCCCTCACTAACTGACTCTGATGGGCTCCTACTCTTTACTGTAACGCATGCACAAACATCCACTTCTAAACTCAAACTGCCTTTGTGTGTGTGTGTGTGCTCATGAACACGCACTTGCATGTTTAAAGTGCCACGTAGGGCCTTGGTATTTCAATTAGACCCTGCACACTCTTTCCTCTTTCCAGGTCATGTTCAGAGGCATCCCTGAACCCCTCACCGTCTGTGTGATCACTGCCGACTGTCTGACGAACATCCAAATTACAGGCCGCCCACACAGAGAGTGTAGAGAGAGAGTCTACTGTACATTCCCCCTCTCCTCTCTTTTAAGTTTTACTATGGAGCTGTGCATATATGCTACACACTATATAGGGTTCAGAGGCTATCAGATGAAACATGTATAACTGTTTACATGAGAGAGAGCGAGAATGTGGAGTCACCTGATGTTTTGGAGATGGTGATGGATTTCTTGGCTGGTCTCCTTTCAACTTTGCCTACAAGGAAGAGAATATTTATCCATTGCAATGAGTCAAAGGGCTACCATTGTTTAGTGCTTCCTCTTAAAATCTTCCATATGAGTAACATTAACCATTGGTGGATAATTTATTAGTGGATTATAGGGTGTCTGAAGGGAGAGAAATGTTATATGGTCATATGGTCTGCATGTTCTCTTAAAGGAACACTTGAAATGTGGCTCAGAAAAGTTTGTAGTTTGCAATTTCCTTTGCTGAGGAAAACAGCTGTAGTTAGCTTGTAGTCACAACAGGTAATATGGCTTCTGGCAGAAAGTTCTCAAACATCTCTTGCAGCATAAACCACCTTCCTTTTATCTGCTAAGAATCTTGTAAATACTTATGTTTATAAAATGTAGCTAAATACATAACTGTAAACAGCTAACCATGTTAGCAACAAAGGGAAGCTGTTTATTTAGCTATATTTTCTCAAGGGTGTGGCTACACACATTTTTGTTTGTCGCCAGTGTGTTCACTGGTCACTTATATTCTAAGATCTATATTTTCATTTATATGAATGACAAATGTAAACAGCTAACTATGCTAGCAACAAATGGAAGCTGTTTTAGCCATATTTAAGCAAATATAAGCAGATTCTTCAAACTATAGTTTAATAAATAGCCTATTTCTTGCCATTGAAATTAGCTGTTTACTGTTTGAAATTAGCTGACCCAGTGTTAACAAGCTTAGTTGCTAGTGACAATTTAAGGTGACCATCTTAGCAACAAATGGAAGCTGTTTATTTTGCTATATTTTGGCAAAAAAAAAATAATAAAAAAAAAATATATATATATATATAATTTTTTGGCTTACGAACTGTGTTGAAGTGGATTATGGTGCAGGAGTGCCCTTGGATTTATGCTATTTCTCTTTTTTCAGAATCCAAGCTAACTAGAGCTGTCATCCACCAGGGAAAAACCGGACCACCTTTTCAGAATCACAGTGAGTATTTTGATTCTTTGTAGAGTATTCTTTCAGAGAAGTTGTGTTTACCTGTGGTGGAAGACTTTTCACTCACCCTTTACAACCAAATTTAGGAGACATAACCTCACCAATTGTGTTGCTCAGAGATGAAGTCTGGCTGCCGGGTTTCCCGTCAGGTTTCCGTGGCTTTCCTTCCTCTGTGTCACCTGGCAACTCATTGGCAGTTGGGACAGTCTCACCAGCTGCTGGGGTGATGGTGGGCGCCGGCGCCATGGTGCCATCAGCCAGGACCTCAGGCTTCTCCACCACAAGGTTGGTGAGGGGAGTGAGGAAGTGATAGGTCAGGGAGAGGTTAGTGGCCTGATTAGTGTGGTCTTCCCTCTCCTTGCTGGTTTGGCTTTTCAGCCGTGACCGCAGCCCCTCCTTTACACTCAAGAAACCCCAGACACGTTCCACAAAGTCTTCTGCCACTGAACCCAGAGCAACCGCTAATCCCTGTGCACCCCCTGACCCTCCTGAAGCCTTAGCACCGGCTGCCATTGCTGCTGTAGCTGCCTTCACATGCTTCTCTGTTTCTATTTCTCTATGCCGCAGGGGCACGTCTGTCTCCAGGCTGATGCTCTTGTCGTTGTTGCTTGCAGTGACCTGGACGTGAAGGGATTCTGCACTTTGGTTGGTTAGCTTTCCAGCGATTACGATTTCAGAACCATTGAAGTAGTTGGTGAACAGATGCTGAGTGACGTAGTGAACGGAGTCCTCTGTGTAGTTGATCCTTATGTCAGACAGCAGAGGAGTTCCTATCTCATCATAGAACCTAGAGAGAGACAAGAAGAAATCCAGGATTGCAGTAGATTGTTGCAGAGATGATAAAAACCATTGAGTGGTTACAGCAAGGCAATAATCGGGGTATTTAGTAAATTCCCAGACATTTAACCTCTTATCGGGTGCTGATCCTGGTGACGTTTTCTGCCACCTCTATGGTTAAGGTTAGTTTGAGGTTGCGGTCATGACTTTTGAAACAACATCTCCTGGTCAAAGTCCAACATATCTACTTCATGAGACCTGTGCAGTACTCTATTCCTCTAGTCCTCAAGCAGAGTCGGCTACTTATTGGTTTGCTAAACGGCACATCAGTGGTATTTTGTGAGAGGGGGAAACCAGGTTGTTATTCCAGATTTCATCAAATGTCTTGTGTATCCAAACAAGCCACCTTCCGGCCATAAACCTGCTTGTCTAACCTCTTTAAGCTGCTGCCACCCCACTTCAGAGTTTGTGCACACATTCATAAAGGAGTGTGTATAAAGCAGAAACTGTATATGTGTGTGTGTGTGTGCATAAGTCCTCCATCCCATCCTTGCTGTCACGCTGCAGTAAACTTCCTCACCTCTTAACCAGCATGTTTGTTCAAGCAGGACGAAGGCTATTATCTGCAGAGTCTATCTGTTAACCCCACATACATACTCAGACGCAGGTTTCACAACACACACGCATTCCTGCTACACTGAACAAACACTTTGTGTGTCCGAGTGCGGAAGAGAGAGAGAGAAGAGGGTTGTGTGTAAAAGACAGGGGAAAAAAAGTCCAAGAGATAAAGAGGGTGGCTGTTGTAGTATATGGCTGTCACATGTTGAGGTTGATTAAAGAGGTCTGTTGTCAGCACCGTCACATTTGCAGTCTTCGTTCCTTCGTAGCTTGATGAGAGATGGAGGTACGTGTCAGAGGGGGAGAAGGGAGGGATTAGGAGAGCTAATTGCTTAATAAGAGGTGGATTAGACTTCTATGAGAGGGAAAGGACTGAACATTAATTACTTATTTTAAGTAATATTCAGTCACATCATCATCATAAATGGGGTATTCAGGTTTTTATGTTCTTTCTCCAAATGCCTATAGTGTCTCTGTTTGATTAACAGATAGAGCACCATATGGAGGCAAAGAATCTATTTTTTGGAAACTTACAATACAATCATACAAATACAATCAGGAAACAGATGCACCATTCTGACATATAGGAATGGTGGTCATACCTTTTAATGGCTACCTTAAAATTGAGATTTCAGAATTAAGCTTCTTGACAGTCTACAGTCAGAAAAAGGGAGTTCTGGATTCAGGCCAGTGCCAGTTCTAATGCACTTTGTAAAGCCAGTTTTAGACCAGACCAGTTTTACTCCAGTTTTAGATGATGTTCAGACCACATTTTCAAACCGGTTGGTCTCAGTCAAAGCTATTCTTAGACCAATTTTACACCAGTTTTAATATCTCACTTTTGCTTCAATGTCGTGCAACATTTCAGTCAGTTATACCAATTTGAGACCACTCACAGACCACCTTGTTAAGTCGGTCTTAGACCAGCTGCAGGCCAATTTTGGATCAGTTTCATTCTTTTGTCTTAATTAGCCTTTTGGGATTTATTTGTCCTATAATAGCAGGTATAGGCAACTAGAATTTTGAGTGTAGGTCATTTAGAAGCTGAGGTAATGAACAATCTCCTTTTTGGTCGCCATTTAAAAAATCCAAGATGGCCACCATACTGATATCTGGGAAAATGTGACTGCTTATCTCCCAAAAAAATGTACAGATTTGGAAATCTTGCGAAATCAGAAAATATATAAATGATGACACAAAAACACTCCTACCCTTTGAGCATAGCGCTGGCGTCAGCCTCCTCGTTGATGCGTCTCATCATCCCGCAGTTTTCCAGGGCCATGCGTTCCAGCAGCCGATAATCCACATCATTTCCAATCCCAATGGTGAAGATGCAGAACTTCTCTTGCACAGCTGAGCGGGTGTTCCCCAGGATCGCTGTGGACTGCATCTCCCCAACAGTCGGCCGCCCGTCCGTCAAGAAAATAATGAGGGACACGCTGTTCGGGCTGGCATCAGGGCCCAAAAGGTAGTCACGAAGCAGAGAGGAGCCTGTCTGGATGGCACCATCAATGTTGGTGCCTGCAGTGGAGGGACGCCATTGGAGATTAATAGTCATATGAAAATGTCAAGGATATGGAAAATACAGTGAATAAGGCAAACTTTATAGTTTTATTGCCCTGAAGAAAAATGAAAACCAAAGATCATTAAGCTGGATGTTTTTCCACTTTCAGCCCTTAACCAATACGCTGTGTTATGGGTTATTCAGTGGAGATCTACAAATTTAACCGTATTTACACCAGAAAATCTATATTGACCGTCTCTCATAGTACACTTTAAGTCTTCAGTGAACCATAGATCAACAATTTATATGACTATAGCATGTGGTAAAGAGGACTAACCGCAAGGACAGTTAAGTCTCACCTCCTGTGGGCATCAGCATAAATATAAACTTCTTGGCATCTCTGACACTGAGAGGTGTGACTGGAACAAGACGATTAGGCTGCCAAACTTTGATCTTACTGGAGAAGCTAATGAAGTTAAAGCGATCGCCAGGACGCAGATCCTTCAGAATGGTGAACAGAGCGTCTTTAGTCTGAGATAGAAAGAGTCACAGAGAGAAAGAGAAATAATTGATTTCAAAAAAATTATAGTCAGTTGAATATGAAAATGAGCATGTCTGTTTTGCTGCCTCATTTGAGAGATTTAATTAAGGAACTCTTATGTTTTAGAATGGTGCTCTCAAACCAAAATAAAGCACTTCAAGGCACTCTTCAAGCAAAGGCATTTTGAAAAAGCCTTCAGCATATTACTGGGGAGGTTCAATATAATATGAAATAAAAACATATTCAAATCCCTTCAGCCATTCTGCGGGCCTTTAATAGGTATTACATGACAAAACCAGAAGAGTGTCTTATAGGGGCTGTTCTTTGCTGGGAGCAGGTGGTGGTGAGGGTTGCTTGCAAAGTGTTTCAGCCATTGTTGCGTTAACAAAACCAGAGGTTATAATATGCCCCCTGTGCAGCATTACTTCTTCAGAACAGAATGGGTTCCTACAGTGAGTCGCTATCGGAAAGTGATGAGACAGTCCGACAGGGCCAAGGCTAGCTGGTTAGAATGCTAACCTCCCTAGAAGCAACAATAGTTAACATTGGTATTGCTTTCCACCACTGGAGACAGCTCTTGGCATATAAAGGAATGAAGTTCGATGCTGAAAGCCTTTTTTGCTTTTCATTTCCACTTCCAGTTGAGCACTTTATAACTTTGTTTTGAAAATAGCTTAGATAAGTTTGACTCCTAACCTCTACTGTTCTCAATGTTTCCTTCAAATGTCTTTTGCTTTAAAGTTATATAATACATTTTTATTATATATGTTTGTTCCAGGGATTCTTTGAACCAAACTCATGCTTATATTGAGTTAAATATTCAAACTCAAAATGCCATTTCTTTTATGGCTACACAGTTACATCAAATCCAATAGTCTTTTAACTGGATAATCTAATCCATATTCCTCCATCCAACTTGGATGCAAACTGTAATTAAGTTCTGTGGCTCTGTAAGTATTGACAGGGATTTGTAGCATATACAGTCTATGGTTCACATCTGTTTTATATCTTGTGTCATCATATCCTTTGTGTTATATTTTGGTTTCTGTTGTGTAACCATGCGATAGTGTATAACACTACGTAGCGCTGCAGTGACTGGAAACAAACACACATAGCGTCAGTCAAACTCCCAGCCTTTTCACAAGTGGTGGCATTTTTCTCTTACACCCACTCCACCCCTTTAATCAAGCTGTGGAGGGTGGTGTTAATAATGTTGAAAACTAGTGTCAGGAATAATTAACAGCTATTCATCTGAATATTTCTGTTCATATGTTTTTTTTTAACTGTCATGCAAAGAAAAACCTGTCTCTCTTTTTAGCTTCACTTTGGTTATGCATCTGTTTGTATATTCAGTGGGTTTTGAATGACTTCCATGTGCCATTCTTCAGTCATCTTTGCATTGATGCTAACACAAAAATCCATCCAAAAATCAACCATTTTCTGAATATAAGAGCTGTTTCCCCCTGCATTAGTTTGATTTTCACCCCATCAGCTCAGAAAATTGGGCGTATTACCGTAAAACTTGCTGCATTAATTGACTTTTGCTCAAAGACATCTTCCTACTTTTCTATTTTGGAGCTTCACAGTCTCAGCATCTCTAGATCTGCAGCCCCTCTGCGTGGGTGTGATATATAATTTGGCGCTGGGGGGTTTATAGATGACTCTATGTGCTGTATACAGCAGGGGTCAGAACCACAGACTGACCTACGCTGAAACCCTCTATTGTGAAGCCACATCAAAACACACTTGTTGTTCTGTTCTATGTGGTCCGGTGGGGGCTGGCGATGAGTGAGGGGGGTGAATCAAGGGGTTGAGGTTGCTGCTGTCTACAAAGTTCCATTACCCCATTGAAAATGACCTTCCTCCCTCACAGCATGGCCTTGTGCTGTATGTTTCCACTTTTCTTTCTCACTGAAAATCTGTTTTTCAGTTTTGTTCCTCTTTTCTGTTTCTGCACTCTTTGCTCATGGCAGCTGCAGGGATCAGCTCTGAGTCTGGCAGAGGGGATTACCGTGCTGTTACAGATGGAGGAAAAGGTCTGATATTGATATTCCAGTGTGGGAGTGAAGAGGTGGGGAGTCAAGTTTCTGGTCCAATATAGCCATTGAAATTTCTGTTTGAAAACACTGTAAACTGCTCTGTACGGGAGGCACGACTGTCTGAAAATTCATCAGATTTCCCCTGACGCGCTCCAGAAAAATAAAAATAATTTCATATCATGCACTTCTGCTCCAAATTTATCAGCCTAAATCCCACACAGTCTCATTTATATCCCATGTTATCCCTTTTACTAGTAACGCTGATGTTATTCCAGACAGACATTTGCTAAGAGACACAACTCAAGTCAAGGTCTGCTTTCTGTTTTTTCCAGACTGTTCGACTGCATCTCTTAGTTTTAATCAACAGGTGGATTTTAATCAGAATGATGAAGACCAGGACATGACGGACAAAAGTTCCCAAAAAAGCTAATAATAAATGATAAATTCATCAAAAATTAAAGGCAATAGAATGATAACTGTGATGAACTGCCAAAAGTAAGTGCATATTTCTGCAGCTTTAATGTAATACTGACTAAAATACTGACAATCAGACACTAATGGTTGTCACAATGGAGGGAAAAATCCATTAACTAAAGACCTGAGCCTAAGCCTTAAAAAAACATCCTAAACTTTCTCATCTGTAGGAGTGGAAACCCTAGAGGACATTTGATATCACCTCACCGGACGTGTAGGTAATTAAACAATTGCTAACACATTTGCTGTAGCTTTAATTCAACAGCCGTTTTCTAGATTTCCACTGAGCTCATGCTTCTTTACCTGTCTAATCTTGGTCCCCAGCATGGAGGCGCTGGTGTCGATCACAAACACCACGTTCTTGGGTACAACAGGCAGGTCTTTGGGAGCAAAGTAGTGGACAAAATGTCCATTTAAAACCTGGAAAAAGAAAGGAGTTTAAAGACACAAAGGAGGCGGCAAGATCGGTTTCAGTAGTTGTGTGTGATTGTGATTTGAAAACTGTTCTGGAGACAGACAGAAGAGTTTGGCAGTGGAGTGAAGCTTGTGGCAAGAAGCTAGAGAAACGAATGAGTAACAGGTGGTTGGGTAAGTGTGTGTAGCTGGATGAGAAATTTGTGTGCACACACACAAAATATGAAAACAATTTTGAATGCTTTTTCACAGTCTGGTTTTCTTTATCAAAACCTTTACTCATATCTGTTCATTTTTGTGTGTTAAAACAGATTGTTGTTCATGTCACCTGAATGTCTCCTATCCCCATGTCTCTTTGGACGTCATAGCGGACCACAAAGTCTCCCAGGATGCCGTTGGTCGTGATCTTGGCTTGCTGGACGATGTTGGGGCTAAAGGTGATCTTGCAGACGTTCTTTTCATTTTTAATTACGGTGGTTATGGGAGGCTCGGGCTTTGCTGGAGCACAAAGGGAGGAAGTGTATTTGTGTTTTAACTGGATCGAGAACTAAAATGAGGAAAGTGGCCGTGACCTAGGAGCGGATATAAACTGCTGCCAGGGCACTCTGAAAATTATATCTATACTTTTTATGAGCCAAATACAGACAAATAATTGAAAGAAAACTTATCTAAATCCTATATTTATAAAGAAAAGTTTATGATATTTAGATTTATTTACACCCCTTTATCCACAAAAAATCAAAATAAGGAAGAAAAGCTGCAAAATATGAAATATATGATGTAATTTACTGATAGATTATTAAGATGTTATCTGTAAACCTGGTATCTTGGGTGCATTAGGTGCATTTGCAGTGTTGCTCCTCCCGTTGCGGAGCGGCAGCACCTCCAGGTCTGTGATTAGGGAGTGGTCAACGATGGTGATGTCCAGGCTGAGGCGGCTGACCAGCTGCAGTGGGCGCAGGCTGGTTACGTGCTCGTAGCGTCCCAGGCGGCGCTGCAGAAGCTCCTCGTAGGTGAGCAGGAAGACAGCCCTGTTCCTACCCGGTATATTGACCGCCATCCTGAACACCTCCACCTCTGGCTCAGGACTGGAGAGGAGAGAGGAGGAAACAGTGGGAGAAACTGGTCACTGGAGAGTGTTGATGAGGAATAGAGGCATTTCAGCTGTTTCTCTGCATTTACCTTCTTATTTACCAGTGGTAATTACCCAACAATATACTATAATTAACCAAATATTTCCCTGGTAAATACTTTGTAATTAGGTGACTGTAAAAAGGAGGGTTTACCCCTTTTTTCTTAATCCAAGTCTTTGATTTTAGTATTTTGACTTTACTCATTATTGTATGTATTTTAGGTTTTGCTTTAATGACCAGGCCCCTCTTCAAATCCCTCAAACATTAAATCAAACAGAAGCTGAGAGAGCAACAGCTGTAAACAGAACAGAAACACTGGAGTAATTAAAAAGAGGTGGAGAGCTGTAGAGAGAGGTGGAGCAGTGAAGTGAAGAGTCCAAGTGGTGATATCATGAATGTGGAGAAGCACTGCTTCTGTCTAATCTTCCACTCCTCTGCTGCTCCGTCCTTCACGGCGGAGTCAGTGAATCACAACATCTCATTAAATCAAATGTCACTTTTCATGTGACGGCTGGAAACGTGATGTCACTTCTTCCGTGTGTCACTAGATTCATGTGACATTTTGTCTCTGGAGCAATGATCCTGCAGCCCAGTCACACACTAACACACACTCGCTCTTTGTGGCCGCCCAGTTGTGGTGAAAGAGGTTTTAGTCGGGATATTATCAATCTGTGTTTGCAAAATAGGAACATTAGAGGGAGCGAGCGCTGCTGTGTAATTAGGAGGCGACGCCAGACCATAGGTGTGGCCACACATGCACAAACACACACACACACTCTCAGGTTTCTCTTACCTTGCGTCACCTGACT
>BRZM01000919.1:0-29329 GCA_033238685.1 Lates japonicus
TCCTGTTGATGCTGCCTCTGTCACATTAACCCACTCACAGATCAGGAAACACTGGGTTCACTCACCGAGTTTGAAACCACCGTTGCATGGCCATTTGTTCAGGTTACTGAAACCAGATGAGGAGAAGAAGTCCTGGTCTAGTTGCAGCCGCGTCTGGTTTGAACCTCCAGACTGGGCTGAGTCCCTTTATCAGCTCTGTTCACTGGAAGTCTGGAAAACCAGAAGTGGAGTCTTTTGCTTGACTGGACTGGACTGTACTGGTAAGTGGGCAAACCTGAATTGGGTTTTTGTGTTGCTTCATGAAGTGAACTGAACATATGGAACTGGACTGAAGTACAGAAGAAGTCTTTTTTCTTTCTGTCTTCTCTCTGATATCATCCTCTGAACGTGTCTCTCACTGCTGAGTTTAACTGCAGCTCATTATTAGTCTGTTTGTGTTGTGAACAATAATTAGTGCTCATTGTGAGGATTGATATGAACTCTGGTCTAAACTGCAAGCTTCAGTTCATGAAGCAAATAAACAGTAGTTAAGTAACGTGTGAGAGGTTAATAAACAATTTATTAATGTGTGGAAGGTGAATAAACAGTATCCAGAGGCAGATATGACCCATTTATTCTACTAAAGCACAGTCCTGATCTGTTTTGACCCTACAGCAGATGGACAGGCTGTATCACAGGCTACTTTTACTCTACACTTACTTTGACGACAGTCATGTGCAAACAGGCTATAATCTGACACTGATGCTGACGGTAAAGGCTGCATTTAACCACCTGATATCTGCAGTTCACCTCTGAGCCACAGGAGGGAGCTTGCTGGTCTTTAGATTTTTATGTCATAGTTTGATCTCCAGTTGTATCCAACTGAGACACTGCATCTTCTTTTCTATACATATAAGAACATGTATTTACATATACACATATGTAGTCAGACAATAAATACATATAAAGAGAAAACAGTCATACAGAAAAGTAATAATAATGTAACTTTAACATAATAAGTGATCATATAAAACTGATTTAAAAAGTAAATAAAGAATAAATAGAATAGAATAGAATAGAATAGAATAGAATGCCCTTTATTGTCATTATACTAAAAGTACAACGAGATTGGACAGCTTCTCCTTTTCAGTGCAAACATACAAAATATGCGGAAACAAAATATATAAAAAATATAAAAAACAGTGCAACTCTATATACAATGAGGTATAAGTGTGAATGTGAATGTATTGCACAGGTGTGTTGAATAGAGAGAATCAGAGTCTTTCAGTATAAACACAGATTTCTTATCATCAGTTGATTTCACAGTTTCAGTTTAGTTTTTAAACTCAGTGATACATGAGTGAGATTTACTAAACTTGGACTGATGTATGTGACATTTACCAGATTAACAGGTTAACTGTCTGTTAACCATCTTCAATAAGTTGGTATCTTCAGTAGTCACTGACTGTAGAGTTTGTTTAGAGGGTAAAGTAATGACACTGCCATCTCCTGGTTCACTGAAGTATTACAACACCTCAAAAACAAATGACAAAAGGCTCCAACTGAACTGATGAAGGTTTTATTAAAGGTTGAACAGTCAGACTGACTGCAGAGTTTGGTTATTGGTAAAAGAATAATACATGTTCCTGAATATTCATAAAAGAAATATTTTATTTTCTTCACAAATCTTGAGATGAAGGAGTTTGAAGGACACATGTTGTGAATGATCTTGTATTTATTTCATTAGGATGGTACAAAATTTAAATTGTTTCTGGTTTATTATGAAAGTAATCTCTTATGTATGTTATTATGGCTTTGAATGTCTGCTCTGTTTACACAGAGTGATGCTCTTATAACTACAGTTTTTCATAATAACTCTTCATTCACTGTAAAGTTACAGGTTTACACCATGATCCTCCTCAGGCACAGTGTAACGTGACATATTTCAGGTTTGAAAACACCTCTGTTTACTTCTAATCAACCTCCAGTCAACTCTACAACAATGTTAACTTACCTCCACCTCACAGTTAGTTCACCTTTCACAGGTGATGTGGTACATGTTGTTGATAACATGTTCTGTTTGTGTTTACAGTGTCTTTATCTTTTCTTATCATGTTGATAATCACCTCAGAGGTTTAGATAACTGTTAGTGATATCAGTCGTGTAAGAGCCAAAACTGTAGTCTCTCCTGGAGATGTATTTCCCTAACAACCTCTGTCAGGAGTTTTCTTTCACTTTCACACTGACTCACATGCTGCAGCTGATCAGAGCTTCATGAATACACAGAGATCTCCAACTGTTTCATTTTCACCAGAACACAGTACTTGTTTATATAATGAGCTCAGATGAAGATCTAACAGTCAGTCTGTGATCATTTAGGCGATTAACCCCTGTTTGGGAAGCTCTGTTGTGACGTATGGAAAGACAACAGAACATGTCTGGTTAGAGGACAGAGGCTTAAGACTCTGAGATCACGACCCAGTTACAGTTATGGCTGTGACAGTTTTTCTAAAGCAGCTCTGTGTGGAAAGTGTCTGAGTTTATTTCATATGAACCAACTGAACACAGTGTGGTCTGACAGGGAGGAGGTGGGGGGGGGTTAATAAGTTTTCATCTCTACTTCTCGTTCCTTGCCAGTTTGGTCAACTTTGTGTCATCAAGCTTCCATTTGTCTCTGTCGCCTTCAGATGTCGCCTGTTTTCTCCCTCCAGCTGAATCAGGTTTTAGTCGTTATTGTTCCCTGCTGAAGACGACGCTTGCCTGACAGGGTAAGACCTGTACTGGGCCAGAGCCTGGGTCAGGATCCAGACTTGGGCTCTGAATCAGGTCCAGACTGAATCTCTGGATCAGATCAGACCAATCTGTCCGGATCAGGATCAGACTGAATCTCTGGATCAGGATCAGGCTGAATCTGTCTGAATCAGGATCAGACTGAATCTCTGGATCAGATCAGACTGATCGTCTGGATTTAAAATGGTTAAATGAAGATGTGATGTAAGGATTTATTTGACAGGAATATCTAGGAGGATCTGAAGTTGAGGTTCGATGATTGGTGCTAGGAAGAGTTAAGGCTTTTGGTGAAACCGGAAGTGATGTCAAGTAGGTTGGCATACAGGTGGTTCCACAGTATCTGTTGGAGCCGTGTAACTGTGCTAGGGTGAAACGGAATATGTGAAACCACGGTGATGGTGAATTGCCAAGCCCAGGTCTGTGGTGAACACTGCAGGAAAGCTTACTGACCCCCCACACACACACACACACACTCACACACACACACAGTCACTGACCACTGAAAGTGTGTTTCCTCACAGTGATTGGACAGCTGAGGGGGCGAGCCAGCAGAGTCCTACAGCTGCAGTCGATTAGACAGCGGCCATGTTTGTTCTTGGCCCGTTAATGATGAGATGATGGTGATGATGATGAAGAGGAGGTCAGTATAAACCAGTATAAATACACAGTTAGGTAGAGTCAATCTATGACTCCCAGGATGCATTTAATTAACGAACCATCAGAGCTCCATGTTCTGTGTTTCTACAAATGAGAATCATGGGTGTTGTAGTATTTAGAGACAGAAACATAAATGAACCTGTGTGATGGTTGTTAATTTATCCAGGAGAGTTCAGAGATCAATCAGAGCTGATAATCGATTGGTCCATCGACAGACCAGCTGCTCAAACAGAACTTACCGTTCTGTCCTGCTTAGTTAGTAACAAACTGTCTCCCTGTGACCTTGGACCCCTACTGCCCCAGCAGACCATTGGTAGCTGGCTGCAGGAAGCGTGAGACCATCCTGCTACCTAATCCTAACCCCTCAGGTCTGAGAGGGAGGATGAATCATGAATGGACGGTCTGGTGGACTTGTACAACAACTAGATGTTGCTTGAAGAGCCACAAAATGACGGGTCACGACGGACGCCAGAGCTGCTGAGTGACGTGTCGCTGAGGAGATCCAAGCCAGTCCAGGCTGAAGACTCCAGGAAACTACACCGTGGAGGTGTTTGATCAAGATGGGAAGAGACTGACCTGGATGAACTTCCAGCTGAAGGTGCAGGCAGAGTCTACGACTGAAGACAGATAATCAACCGACAATATCAACCCCAACTCGATACTATCAACTCCCAACCGACAATATCAACCCCCAACCAACTCTATATCAACTTCAACCACAACAACCCCAACCGACAATATCAACCCACAACTGACAATATCAACTCTAACCGGACAATAACGCACCCCAAACTAACTCGACATCAACCTCTCCACCACCAGTCTGAGCTGCCAACTTTTGCAGTGATGTTGTGAATTTTTCTGAAAACTTATTTTAAAGTGAAACTGATGTTCTGTGTCTGTCCATGTTAATGTTTCTGAGGTTTCTGTTGAAAAACAGACGACGGTCTCATGAGACGCACCTGTGTAAACAAAGGATAAAGAAATGACAAAGTTCAGTTTCACTTGCAGACCTTTTACCAGTGCTGAAATAAAATCTGTCAGATATTCTGCAGAGGAAATGTTGACCTTCTGTCTTCATCTGCAGGATTCCACAGACGCAATTCAACAGACGCATATCGTTGTTGATCGGCCTCTCCCCGCCTCCTCCCTGCTGCTGGTCTCGGGCTATCCTCTCATCCTGAGGAGGAGGAGGATCAGAGCACGCAGGACCAGTACACAGTAGCAGCCAATCAGAGCATAGTCTGAGTTTGACAGTCACACCTGGTTCCTTTAACGTTTGATTCTGATCTGTCATTCTGCTCCAGGTCCGATAGAGGAAAATGTTTACGGTCGATGCAAGGTCACCTATGGCACAAGAGGAAGGAGGAGGAGGAGGAGAAGCATATAGGAAGAACCTATTTATGGTGAAAGCACACAACAAAACACACACTACTTATTAATTGATGCTAACAGATGCTAACAGATGCTAACATGTTTTCCTCTCTCACCTCTGTGTTCTTACTGTTTCCTTTGAACACTAATCACAGCAGATGTCTGTGGAGGCAGAAGACATCTACGCAGGACGCACCAATCAGAGCTCACCTGACTCCAACTCACCTTATTTTCCCTCTGGTTTTACCCGCTGAGCATCTTTCACTTTTTATACAAAACACTAACTTGATAAATCTGGATAAATCCCAGAATGGTTCTGTTGTTTTTGTGTTGTGAACAGAACTGCTAACCATACTACACACACTCTACATCCACACAGAAACCTGACAGGTGGAACAGGTGGAGGTAAACTGTTCTGCCTGGATAAACAGAGCAAAGCTAGCCAGCATGGAGGTCTGAGGACCAGTTACTGAGGTCTGAGGACTAGTTACTGAGGTCTGAGGACTAGTTATCAATGCCTGAGGACTGTGGAGAAGTGTGAGAAGGCATACATCCAGTTATTTCCCCAGTTAGCAGCCAAAATCAGCAGACTGGTCCTTTACTGTGCAGCAGAGGATGATGATTAAGCTGACACCTTTGAAGGGGTGGGGCTGAGGTGGAGACACTGGCAGAGAGGAGTGACCTGTGTTTGATCCAAATCCAGTCCACAAGTCAAACATGTTGATTCTCAATATATTCAGTGTGTTTTAATATAAAGCCCTAAGGGAAGACCCCTGGAGCTGGATCAGACTCCAGGACGACAACAAGACCAGGTCTGATCTGTTTCACCTGTTGTCTCCAGAACTGAAATATCACTCTGGATCATCAGGTGAGTGGATCATCTGTGTCTCAGTTGTCAAGCAGTGGATCAGACGTGAAGGAGTTGCCCACAGCCCAGAAATATAAAACATGGAACAATGACACTTAATATTGAAATTAAAATGCTTCTGATTTGCTGTTACATGAAATCACTACACTGTTTATTTCTGACTTGTGTTGTGACATAAGTGGAGCTGAGACACACTGTGTTTCTGTAGAAGATGGTAAAGTAGATGTTGTTGGAGTCTGTATTCCATCTGTTCAGAGCTGCTAACTTCACCTCCTGTCGCTTATTTAAGAGTCATTATTTCTGTCGACAGAAACCCAGGTTGTTTTTATGTCATCTTCTTAGAATTATTTTAATTCATTTGACCAACACAGGAGCACAGGTGTTGAGTGACCCCCCGGCCCCGGTCTTTATTTTCTCGAGGGAAGCCAAAGACCAAAGCTGAGTTCAGTCCGACAGACCTGACTAGACTGGTTCAGTAAACAAAACCTGGATCAGGCTTAGTGTTGATGGATCGTCACTGACAGATAAAAACCTCTGCTGGTAGAAAACACTGATCAGGATCAGAACCTGAAACATCAGCAGCCGCTCTTGCAAACCCAAGAAATATCATGAAAACAGTGAAGCAGCAGAAAATCAGATTTTAAACAAGAGGGAGTTTTATTATAGAAGTTTTTAAACACTCAACAGCATCATGTCCACTTCACTGACCTGTGTGTAAGTCAAATGGAAAAAGGCAGGAGTGTAATTTACAGCTCAGTGCTAACGAATGATAGCATGCTCTGACTACAAAACATGTTAGCATGAAAGTTGCTGCAGACCCTCAGGTCGACAGAACGCTGCAGTCCAACAGAAGCTAGAAATGGTGGTCCAGGTTTGAGGCAGCTTACGTAAGATTCAGGGGATGTCTTCCAAGACCAGGTCAAAGACTCATGTAGTGAATCAGGACCCAGTGTTAATCATGTCAGTAGATACTGGCCTTTACTGAAGCTTATCCCTAAAAACATTCTGTTGACATCTAGAAGTCTTCAGGTCTGAGGCTGTAACTGATTCAAGAGGTGAGTTTCAGCTTCTGAGTCTCATGGAACTTCTCCAAGATCTGATCGAAGGGGTCAGTCTTCACAGTCTGCTCCACAACATGACGGACTCCGGACTCTAAAGCGTGATAGTACCGCTTCAGTTCCTTCAGCTCAGAGTTCAGTTGTTCCACCCCCTCCTGTCGTTCCTGTCGAGCTTCTCTCAGCTTCTCCTCGTACTTTGACTCCACAGCTTTTATTTCCTCCTCCAGTTTCTTCTGGTAGAAATCTCTGAGGTCTGCCTCTCTCTGATCCAGCATCCTCACCACCTCCTGGTAGGTGTAGTTGGAGTAAAACTCTCCTCCGTTGGCAGACACCATGTCGTCGACCTTCTTCAGTAAACCCAGGACCTGACCACGGTCGTTGATCTTGAGGTTGTTGAAGACGTGGTATCTATGTCCGACCTTCTTCAGGATCCACTGCAGCTTGTCACCCTCCTCTGTCAGCTGCTGATCAAAGTCTGACTCCACTCTGTCTCCATGGGTGAAGAGGATGATGGTGTACTTCCAGGCGTCCAGTCCAAACACCTCCTCCACCTTCCTGACGGCGTCTCTTTCCTCTTCTGTAAAAGGTCCCACCTTGATGACCAGCAGGATGGCGTGGGGCCCCGGGGCCGACATGTTGATGCATTTGGAGATTTCTCTCTTCACAACTTCCTCGGGCAGGGAGGTGTCGAAGAGGCCAGGGGTGTCGACGATGGTCAGGTCTCTGTCAAACACCTCCCCTCTCTGTTTACAGCACTGTCTGGTCACTGAGGAGAGGAAAGAGACAGATTACACAGAGCGATGTCTGACTGAAAACTGAGACTACGACAAATTTAAAGTTTAAAGGTCTGAGCAGAGAGACACCTCTGACTGTTTGCTGATCAAATCTAATCATCTGAGATGTTTGTTGCATTAGCTCCACATGAACATTAAGACCTGATCAATGATGAGACAGAACCTTTTCTTTCACTTCACAGTTCTACACTCACATCTTCATATTTGATGCTTCAAGAGGAAGAGGAAGAGACAGAAGGGCGAAGCTGCTGAATAAATAAAGAGAGTGAAATGGTTTTTAATGCAACCTCAGCCTGGTGGGACAGGTCGTCAGTGCTGGGGGTGGAAGGTGTTTGTCAGTAGAGTGATGCAGTGCATCAGGAGAAGGTCTAAAATCTAAAGTCCACCACAGCAAACAGTATCAGTACTTCTACTGTCTCAGGTGGACATGATCTACCTGGAGGTTCAGGTACACACAGTTACCTGTTAGTTACCTGTGTGTCTGCTGTCAGAGTGATTGTGGTTCTTCCTCATCTGATTTCCTGACAATAACTCATTTACTTCAACTGTCTCAAACAGACTGAGTCGTGTTGTGGTGAGTTAACACCGACTGATGAACCTGTCAGCCGCCCGGCAGGACGGACGCTCTCTGTACCCGGTCTTGTTTACCTGAAAAGTGAGTGACAGCTGCACTGAGATGTCCATTCCCAAGATGGTGTTTCCACTGGAGCTCTTCCCTGAGCCGGTCTTCCCGACCAGAACCAGCCTGAGGTCTGACGTAGAGAAACAGTGTCAGGAGGAGAGAACTGTTCTTCATAACTTTCTTTGACATTGTGGTTGAAAACTGTGGACCGATCAGGTGTTCAGACAGATGTGTTCACCTCTGATGATCTAATTATCTGCTGCTGGTGCAGGACAGATTCAGTCTGAGGAGCTGATTATTGATTATTGATCAGGAGAATGTGGAAGCAGGTTTTTGGATTATGCAGACCTGTATGGTGCTTTATCTGTAAATGGATCCGCAACATGTCCTCACACTATTTCATGGGTCCTTTCATATTGTTAACGTACAGCGAGCAGTGTTCCATCACACTGTGTGTGTGTGTGTGTGTGTGTTGTTTATCAGACAGTTAAACATGGGGCAGGTTTCAGACCTGGGGGGACCTCCATGCTGTCCCTCCTCCTCTTGACTGGTGCTGTTCAGAGACAGAAATCACATCAGATCATTAAAACCAGTACAATCACTGACGGTCAAACCCATAGCAGATCTGAGTCTGAGTCCGGAACCAGAGGTCTGAGTCTGATAAACAACCCTGACTGCAGCTGGAAATAGTTTAAATGAGAACGACCACCGGTACAGACCCAGGTGTTGGTTGGGGTGTGGTCCGGGTCTGTGGCCCGGGACAGGAAGTGAAAGTTAAAGCACCGAACAGAACAATGAGGAGTTTGGTTATAGATTCAACTGAAATTCATCAGGTAGAGAACTGATCTCAGGTCAGAGTTCAGAGTTCAGAGTCTGAGAGACAGGTGAGACAGGTGAGACTCACCGTGTGACGTCGCTGCCATCACCGCGGGTCACCGTCTCCGTCCTCTTCTGTACTAAAGTCAGAGACTCAAGTTTTATCCACACTGAAACCAGGCCCGGAGAAAACTGGTGTTTCCGGTCAAAACCTTCAAAATAAATGTCAGGGAAAAAAGTAGGACATGGTAGACTGAGACAGACCGGACAGACTCATCATCCACTGGACTCACAGCACCGCGTTGGTTTTTATTAACACTTCACTGTTAAGAAAACAGAGACGGATTCATCTGAAACCTGATCAATATTTGGTGTTCAAATGTATCTCTGAATCTTGTCCTTTTATTTTGAAGGCCACTCTCTTCCTCTCGGTCCGTCACATGACGCAGGGAAGAAAAACACCAGGAGAAGAAGACGACGACCTCAGGACAAGTGAGCCCCGTCCCTGCGGCTCCAGGTGAGTCTGAGTCTGTTTGTGGACCTCGTGCAGCTCCGTCTGACCAGGTGAAGCTGTCGGAGGTCAGAGAGCTGCTGGGTTCGGTTCTGGTCTGGTTCTGGTCGAGCTGCAGGAAACAGGAAGTTCAGATCATCTCCTCTCCTCATCAGAAAACTCAGTGTTACTGTACAAACCGTGTGTGTGTCCGTGCCTCACCTTCTCTGATGATCAGTGTGAACATCATGTTCAACATGTGCAGAATGTGTGTGAGGTTGTTGTGTCCAAACATCCCATAATAACTGAAGAGCTGAGGTGTTACAGAGAAATCACGTCACCGTCGTTTTTAGATTCTCTTCTTTCAGTGAAGATTCAATTAAAAACTTAAGTCTTGATTCATCACAACACCTGGAAACGGTGTGAATACATCAGTGTGATGTACCGTATTTGGTTTGATTAGGAAACAGGTTGTTTGTGATGTCTGATCATCCTCAGTCAGTCACAGACAAATATATATATATATATATATATGTGTGTGTGTGTGTGTGTGTGTGTACACTAATTTATAACCCTAACACTATATATGTAATGACTACTAATTATTCTTGATATATACTGTTATCTAGTTATAAACCCTGTAAATGAACCTTTAGTTGTTCACACAGTTTGAAAACTCTGATCCAACATTACTACACTTCCATAAAGTTTTCCTGCATCAGAGTCCAGGGTCAGAGTTCAGTCGGAAACATCACCTGTAACAGAGCCGTCGTCAGGAGACGTCTCTGATTTGTCCTTTTACACGTTCAATAGTTTATAACATGTTAAATCTCATTGGTTTAGTTTTACATATGGTTTTACATATGGTTAGTGTATATTAACTTTAACCTTCCCTTTGTTGCCATCTTGTGGAAAAAAGTTTTTTAAGTGTTGTCACTCAGAGGTTTATGATGCTTTTCCTTTCAGACCTTCAGATGCTCAGACATGGATCCAGATCCAGATCTCACCATCGTTCTTCTTGGTAAAACAGGAGTCGGTAAAAGTGCCTCAGGAAACACTATTTTAGGACGAGCAGCGTTTGAGTCCAAACTGTCCCTCAGATCTGTGACAAAAGAAATCTCTGAAGCAACAGGACAAGTGTTTGGGAAACTGATCAGAGTGATCGACACTCCAGGAACATTAGACACCAATGAGGACATTAAATCCCTCTGTCGGGACGTCCTGAGGTCCTCCAGACCCTGTCTTTTCCTGTTGGTGGTCAGAGTCGGTCGGTTCACTAAAGAGGACCAGAAGGCTCTGAGGACGGCTATAAAAGCAATTGGTTCTCAAGGATTGAAGAGGAGCTACCTGCTCTTCACAGCTGGAGACGACTTGAAGAACACAACTCTGGACGACTTTATTTTTGAAGAGGAAGAAGGTGAGCTGCCACATGTCGTCAGGAGGATGGGTGGGGCATACCATCTGTTCAACAATGTGAACAGAGACCAGGAACAAGTCAGAGAGCTGCTGCAGAAGTCAGGCCACCTCAGAGAGTGTGAGTAACTGTTTCCTTCAGAGATCGTTGGTGTGAACTAGTCTGAAGGTTTAGTCTGTAAAATCAGGACATTTTAGTAAGTTTAGTTTTGTATTTGCTGTGACCCCCCCCCCCCCCCCCCCCCCCCTTTGCTTTTAAACCAGCTCCAGTTCTCCTCAGTACACCTGCTCACAGTTTCTCAGATACTTGGCAGGTAAGATGTTTCAGTCCAATACTGATACCTGATTTTGATCTGATACTGCTCAAATAGCAGGATTTGGTTTCAGTGACATTGGTTAAATCCACGTCCAACGAGCTGGTTGACCCCACACAGACAAGTTCAAAGGCGTTCAAGACTGTTGAAGGGAAAACTCATCTTTTTCTGATGTTTCTCTCTTCCAGCTGGTATGTCCAGGGAGCCAGTCGTGTTGAAGGACAGGAGGATCGTTCTTCTCGGTCGACCTGGAGAAGGGAAGAGTTCATCAGGAAACACCATCTTAGGATCTGAGAAGTTTAAATCCGGCTGTGGTTTTAAACCAGTCACGACACAGTGTGTCTCTGGATCAACAGAGGTGGAGGGTTGCTGGGTCACAGTGGTGGATACTCCAGGGTTCACTGATGAAGTTCAGACTCGTGAACAGCTGTACATGGAGATCATGAAGACATTTGTTGAGGCCAGTCCAGGACCACATGCCTTTGTTATTGTGGTCAAACTAGACAGAGTCGATGAAGCAGACATCAGACTGTTTGAGATTCTGCTCAAACTGTTTGGTCCTGATGCTTCTAAGTACACCATGGTTCTCTTTACTCATGGAGACAGACTCAGAGGTCAGTCTGTTGATCAGATGATCCAGTCCATAGACTGTATTTCCAATCTGGTCTCCATGTGTGGAGGGAGATACTGTGTGTTTAACAACGAAGCCAGAAGAGATGGACAGCAGGTCAGAGAGTTCCTGAATAAAGTAGAAGAGATGGTCACAGCTAACAGAGGAGAACACTGCTCCTCTGATCTGTTCAGGATGGCTGAGACCTTCATCAGAGAGGAGAGAAACCTGTTAGAGTTGTCACCTGAAAGGAACCCGTCTGGTTTTCCAGGTGCCAGCAACAGAGCAACAGGTGGCGAACAGAATGTAAAAGAAACAGTATGGCAAAAACTAAAGCGATACCTCTTGCTCTTTCTGAGATACCTTGGCCTCCTCAGCGTCTAAATGCAACAAGTTCTTCCCTGGAACCTCCCCTCGCTGCCTCCACCTGGTCTGGTGAAAACCTGCTGAGCAACAAAAGAACAGCTGGAAATGGAGGAATCTGTCTGAATTTTTGTGTCTGTCGGCGGTTGCTCATCTGGCCGACTTCACGCTCTGTGGGTGTATTTCTGAGGACCTCAACAAGTTCAGCATCAACAACATTGCTCAAACAAATGAAGGGAACATTTAATCTTCACAGTATCACACCAAGTTAAACTTCAGGGATATCAGTCTGTCCATTTAGGAAGCATAGTAGCGTGGTTGTGAATCAGTTTTTTCTGCTTTGGTGGAAATGAAAGTGAAAAAAGGTGAAATGGAGGCAAAACTGAGACAAACCCCAAAGGTTTTGCATGTGGTGACCTCAGACAGTTGTTGTCTCCCAACACAGTCTCAAGAGCATGGAGGAGAAACCAGGAGACCGGCCGTTACACAAGGAGACCTGGATAAGGCCGTAGATGGCCCTCATGTTCCCCCGACCTAAATCCAATTGAGCACCCCTAGAACATTCACCAAGTCCAGTCACAGACCATCCCAGAGCTCACTGATGCCCTGATCCGGGTCTGGGAGGACGCCATCCACGGACTCATCAGGAGCAGGGCTTTCACTGTACTGAGTCACATTATGAGTTTCAGTGGTTTGGTGTTAGAGCTCATACATAACATACAAACTATAACTATGTACTGTATCTATATCTGTTTTTGTATATAGTTGTGTATATCCCAGTATCATGAATCATTGTTTCTCTTAAACTCAGTCAAATTGTAACTCAGTATGATTTATTATTATTACTAATATACTTCTGTCATTGAGAAAAGGTTTTATTTGCTTTTTTTTGTGTTTTGTATCTACAGCATTTTACGGATCAGTTATCGGTTTTAGATCATTTTACAGATCATTTGTGTCATTTTTTTTTCGCTTTTGTGTTTATATTTTTCAGTAATAAATACGTTTGAATTATCTGTTGATGTTTTGTCTTTCAGATCATCAGAACAGAGGAGCACATAATCAATGAGCAAAATGTACTTTCAGTTTTTTATTGATGGTGATCACCTAAAGACATGTCTGAATAATCTTCATTAAGACATTTTGTTACCAGCACATCCGTTAACCTTCATGTATCTGACGGAGCTGCAGGTTCTGGACCTGCTCTCAGTGAGTCTGACTCTCAGCTGTCTGAGTTCATGTATCACAGCTCAGCGGCTGTTTTAACATGTTGTCTGTGTGTATTTACTGTGTGAGGACTGATCCCCTCTGTCCGTCTCAGTCCGTCATGAAGCAGCTTTGCCCTCAGCCGTTAGCAATGAAGGAAACAACCTGCTGCAGCCTGGTGTCCAACTCAGCTGTGAGTTTCATTATCTTTGTCTTTATAATATTTGGTTTCATAGGTGATGATCTGCCTCCTGAAACTCCTGGAGGTTTGTTCTGGTTCACTCTGATTGTAGCTGATTAAACACGAGTTCCAGTCTTAATGAGCTCAGAGGGTAAAACGAAGCAGCAGGAATAATTATCAGCTGTTCAGTGAAACCTGTCGTCAGCAGCACATTCAGCTGGTTTTACTTTTTTTATTTGTCAGTTTCTACATTTACAGTTTTGTTTTTATTTTTTAATAACTGACCATGTTCCACAGTTAAATGATTTTAACTCTTCCTTCATCAGTCTGATAGTAAACAACATGTTTCTGTTTTAAATCTAAATTCTCCTCAGTTTCTCTGAACTCTGATTAACAAGCAGAACAATGTCTATAACAAACTATTTAAACTGACCACCCACACATTTAACCCACTGTAGGGGGCGCTGTCACTGCAGGAGCAGGAACAAAACTTTACACAGTTTTTTTCTTTGACAATCAAACACCAAAGAGAGATAAACTAGTCGTTAAATATTCCACCATAATATATAATATTTCTTCTTTAAAATATTGATTCCCCAAAACAAAACCTCAAAGACCATAAATGAGTTTTTAATCTGCAGGAAAATGAAGAAATCTGCGACGTGAGTTCAGGTCTCATCAGTCCGTCCTTCCTCTTCATCAGAACACAGTGATCTCCTCCTCCTCCTCTCTCTGATTGCCCCCTGGTGTCTGAACAGAAGAAAAACACTTCACTCGCAGACGTTTGGTCGTAAAACAGAAATAAAGAAAACGTTAAAATCAGATGCTGGAGCTGCGACTGTGTTTCATCACAGTCTGAGCTGCTGATTAAAACAAACAACACAACTCTTCATCTGTTCTGTTTCTTCCACAGGTAAAGGGCCTCCTCACCTGAGTGGCTGTTCTTTAACGAGCTAATTAAGCTACTCTGACTGAATGTGATTGGACGTTACAGGTCAGCTGGTAGCTGAGCCGATGATACGTGTCCTAAAGTCAGACTCATCATGTAGAGTAAGTACCACACACTAACTGTCTCAGTGTGCTGCTCAGGTGTGTTACAGGTGTGTCACAGGTGTACAGTGGTGTCCGGTGTTTACCAGGAACAGCAGTGTGTGGTGGATGATGAACTCTCTGGTGAGTCTGATCAGATCGTGGTTCAGAGTCTGAAACAGAGATGGGACCAGAACCAGAGCCAGATTCTGAGCTGACATCTTGTTCACCTGAGAGAACACCTGGACCCTGAGAGACAGGTAAGATTCAGAAACATCAGCTCAGCTTCTATAGTTTAACATCAGATCACTGACATCTGATGGACAAAGACTGGTACTACAACCACAGGACTGTGTGTGTGTGTGTGCGTGTGTTACATGTAGAAGTGTCCAAATAGAGCGCTCAGTGTGGCTCGGTTGTCGTCAGGAAGTTGCCGTAGTAACCGTCTGTACGCCTTAAACCTGGAGCGTTCGTCTGAAATCACTGAGAGAGGAAGTACTGTTAGGCTGAGTACTACTGTAGTACTCCTGCTGATACTACTGCTTCTGCTGTTGGTACTACTGACTCTGAATGACCTGTACAACAACATACTGTAGTACTGCATGTATTTGTAGTACAGTTACTGCGTACTGACCTGCGGCCTGCACCCACGGCTGTATGTCAGGGATTAAACTCTGCTGCTGGCGGACATATTGTTTGAGGGCAGAGGCGGCGTCCAACACGCCCTGCTCGTCATTCTCCAGGGGGGTGGAGCTCGGTGATGTCATCAAGGCCTCTACCAATCGGGTCACTTTGGCAGCGAGGCCACAGCGGCGGTACACGCCCTCCACCTTCAGACCTGAGAGAGACATCACAAACATGGACTCACATCAAGGCTGGATCTGGTTCTGGATCTGACCCCAAAGAAATGTTTTATGATGTTTTACAGACCAAACAATTAATCAGTAAAATACTGTGCAGATTAATCAATACTGAAACTGATCAGTAGTCTGTTGACTGAAACTCTTCTGACCGTGAGCTGTGACGTGAGAGATGCAGCGTTCGATGCCCAGTGGCACCAAACCTCTTGACCCCACGTCCATCACCGGGTACAGAGACTGACGAGCTGAGCTCTGATTGGCTGCAGGACGGCGGGGAGCTGAGCTGTGATTGGTCAGGGCTCTCTCCAGGTGGCTGAACCAGGACTGACAGCTGTGGTGCTCCTCGAAACGCAAAGACACACTCCTGAGGAGAGAAACGAGATTCTACCTGTGACATCATACACACCTGAGGTGAGCTCAGCCAATCAGAGGCCAGGAAACATGAAACAAATAATTTCTCTCTGTTTTGAGTTGATATGAAACATGCCACTGATTTCTTTAACTCTGAATGTGGGTGTGTTGTATACCTGTCTGCAGTTGCCATGGTGATGATGTTTTCAGATGGTTTCATTTCTGAAATGACAAAATAAAATCTGTAAAAATTTAGATGCTTCATTCAAACTGATGATCACATTTTAATCGTTAATTCACTAAAATTAAAACAGTAAGAGAAATATATTCTGGGTCTGTTACCGTGGTAACCACATCAAACATCAGCTCTGTTTCTCACCTGTAATATGTTGAGATATTTAATCACCTATGGGTTTGGTTTCTCTTTAAAAACATTAACAGGTCCTGACTCACAGTTATCTCTCTTTTTTTAACACTGAAGTTCAACCTACAACTGTTTGATGTGTTGTGACATAAAACAAAATTTGATTCAAACTGATCTGCTTTTTAAAAATGTGAATTTTTGGAGAAACCCTCTGGATATTGACTGTTTGTATTTTCACATTTTTACATAGTTGATTTAATTCTCCTTTTACAGGTATCTGCATATAACATAGTACCCAAGTGTTTTATATCAAAATGTTCAGAACAATCTCAGCTTTACCTATTTGTCTTAGAGCAATGTGTAAAGACATAATTTGGCCAAATTCCAGCTTTACTATGTGGATGATTTGTTTTAGTGCTTGAAATGGGTTTGCCTCAAAAAATTCCAATCCAATCCACCAATGACGCATGGAGAGGGCCTTCAGTGAGTGATGTACAATCTTGCAGTACTATAGAGTGGAAAGTCAGGTGTTTCCAGTTTCAAGGAATATTTAAACCATGTTTCTAGGCCGGACTATTGCAGATTTATAACTAAAAACATTGTGAATTTGTGAGTTGAAAAAGGCTCAAGCATTAAGATAAATGGAAACGCACATCGTTATCTGAAAATAGGCCTGAAGAACATGACCTGACACCTGCTGAGATCATTTGAATAATCTCCATTAAAACATATGTATTATAAAAATACAGATTATATTTATTATTTAGATACAGGGTTAGGAATAATTTTACAGTGAAGAGTGAAACTGATGTTTTATTAAACATAGAGGATCAGTTTGAACCAGCTTTGACTCCAGCTTGTTCCAGCAGGTGGAGCTCAGGAGAATTCATCAGGTGTGAGGAGGTGTGAACAGTAAAAACGCTGTTACCATGACAAGTGAGCGCGCTCAGTTCCATCGCCAATCTCTGCTGTGAGTGTCTATGGACAGGGTGAACGCTGACTCCGTCCTCCCACAGCAACAACCAGGCGTCAGAATGACCCGAAGCTCCGCCCACTTCAACCACACTCACTTTACTGACTGCAGAAGCTCCGCCCACCTCTGCATAAGACACACCGCCTGGGAGAATCACCTGGAGACAAGATCTCAGGTTATACTGATAACTGGAACACAGGTTATACTGATAACTACAACTCAGGTTATTAATGATAACTAGGACTCAGATTATTAATGATAACTAGGACTCAGGTTAACCTAAACCTGATTCTGACCAAGTTAAACCGATCCTCACAGAGATAGAAAAACACAGTCAGAGTCAGGTTTACCTTCAGTATGTGAACCAGGTGAGTCATCAGAGCCTCCTTATCATCTGCAGCACAGATCAGCTGATCACTCAGCGTCACCATCTCAAACTGATGAGCCGGTCTGAATACACAGCAACAGGAGGTGATGAATGAAGTTAGAAGAGTTAATTAGAAATCAGCGTCAGTGAAAACACTTCATCACCTGACACACCTGAAAATAACACAAACACTTCAGAAAAGTTTGACTCCATGTTGTTTCACTGCATCAGATCATTTTTAATGTTGAACGTTTATAATGAGCTGCAGTGATGGAGGAGTCTCCACCAGAGGGAGCTGTTGTCTTCAGTATCAGTCCTCACAGTTCAGAGGTTCAGTAAACCAGTTCTTAGCTCAGACAAAATAAAGAGACCTGAACTGATTAGAAAGAAACTAATTCTTTCCCAGCTCACATCAATTATTTTGGCATCTAAACCTTCAACCTGTCTCTTAGACCCCATCCCAACTAGGCTGCTAAAGGAAGCTCTGCCCTTAATTTGCAGTCCTGTATTAGACATGTTAAATCTGTCCTAACAGGCTACGTGCCACAATCATATAAAGTAGCTGTAATCAAACCTCTTCTAAAAAAGCCCACTCTAGATCCAGACGTATTAGCCAATTACAGACCAATATCTAACCTCCCCTTTCTTTCCAAAATCCTAGAGAAAGCAGTTGCAAAACAGTTGTGCGACTTTCTACAGGATAATAGTTTATTTGAGGATTTTCAGTCAGGATTTAGGTTGTATCACAGCACAGAGACAGCACTTGTAAAAGTTATAAACAACCTCCTGATCGCATCAGACAACGGACTTGTTTCTGTACTTGTCTTGTTAGATCTCAGTGCTGCTTTTGATACGATTGACCATCACATTCTTTTACAGAGACTGGAGCATTTTATTGGCATTAAAGGAACTGCACTAAACTGGTTTAAGTCCTATCTATCTGATAGGCTTCAGTTTGTACATGTTAACAACTACTCCTCCATGTACACAAAAGTTCCACAAGGGTCAGTGCTTGGACCAATCCTCTTCACTTTGTATATGCTTCCCTTGGGCAATATTATCAGGAAACACTCCACAAATTTCCATTGTTATGCAGATGATACACAGCTTTATCTGTCAATGGAGCCTAAAGAAACCAATCAGCTAGCCAAACTCCAGGCATGTCTTAGGGACATTAAAACTTGGATGACAAGCATTTTTTTTATTACTGAACTCAGATAAAACTGAAGTCACTATAATTGGTCCTGAACACATCAGAAATACATTTTCTAATGATGTAGTTCCACTAGACGGCATTTCCCTGGCTCCCAGCTCCACTGTAAAGAATCTGGGAGTCATCTTTGATCAGGATATGTCCTTTAACTCACATATAAAACAAACTTCTAGGACTGCCTTCTTTCACCTGCGTAATATCACCAAAATTTGACATTTTCTGTCTCAAAAAGATGCAGAAAAACTAGTCCATGCATTTGTTACTTCTAGGCTGGACTACTGTAATTCATTATTATCAGGCTGCCCCAACAAGTCTCTAAAGACTCTGCAGCTGATCCAAAATGCTGCAGCACGATTATTGACAGGAACTAGGAAAAGAGACCATATTTCTCCTGTGTTAGCCTCTCTACATTGGCTCCCAGTCAAATCGCTATATAAATAAAACTGAATTGAACTGAATTGAAATCTTCTCTGATCTTTTTCCTGAAATAAATCAGAGTTTAACCTCATGATGAAGAGACACTGGTCCACATGTTGTAAACTCTGTTTTAACCAATCATAGATTAGACATGTGTCATGTGACATCACTACAGCATTAATAATGAAATAGAGTCCTGCAGGACTGATCCTAAAACCAGGAAGTAAGTTAGCATGTTAGCACTTCCTGTTCCCTCGTCCCAAAGTCTGTGTGTTTCTGGTTAAATGTCTGAAATAAGGTCTGAGACATTTTCAGGTTTTATTCTCCGACATAAAATCGGTCAGTAAATCCCCCACTCCTGATGTTTGAAGCTTTTACATGTCTTAAAAAAGGCGGTTGCTAACGAGTGTCTAAATGAGACTACAGAGGTTGTTGGGGATGTTAACATGAAAACCCATCTACTCACCAGTCCACCTTTACAGCCTCGTTGTGTTTCTACTCACGCTCTTTCAAACTATCACTAACTTTCTAAGAAGAAAGGCTTTTGTAGAAGAGCTCAGAGCTAAATGAAATGACCAGTTGGAAGCTTAGTGGTGGAGTAGTATCAGTACTATCATTACTGCAGTATCAGTAGTATTTACCCGTCGTTGAGGAAGACTGACAGAACCTCTCGCAGGTCGAGGACGTCACACGCTGCTGAGTCATTTTCTAACGAGAAGAGGAAACGATCTTCCTCCAGTTTACCATGAAGCTCCTCCTCCTCCTCCTCACCTGAACACACAGGTAACAAACACACACACACACAGATATATGTTGTGAAAACATATATAATCTGGGACCTGTAATATTTGTTGTACCTTCATGCGTTCTCGTTATAAATTCATTCAGGTGATTAATCCATTCTTACTTGAGAGGGCGGAGCCAGGTCTCCTATTGGCTGATTGGGGCTGATGAGGCGGGGCCTCTAAATAAAAAAGAAAAAACAGACCTGAGTAAAGAACCACATCCAGGTGAGTTAGAGGTAATGTAGGGTTTACCTGTGTGTGTGTTACCTGTGTGTTACCTGTGTGTGTGTTATCTGTGTGTGTGTATGTGTGTTACCTGTGTACTCGTTGAGTCGGAGCAGCTCGGTCTGCAGAGCCTGACCTGCCCTCTCAGCCAGGAGGATGGGGGAGGGGCCCTGAGGGTCTGACTGACATACCTGTGCACAGGTAAGATCACTCAGATAAATGAACCTGACCCACACATCATTACCTGTGAGTTTACGACTGTCACATGTCAACATGTCTGCAGGTAAAAGGTTTAGTTATCAGTGATGTCACAGCAGGTGTTCTGTACCTGACCATAAACCTGGTGAGTCAGGAAACACTGGAATCTCTTTTTGTTTGAGAAGACTAATTATAAACTCCTGTTACTTGTGTGTGTCTGCTGGTCACAGCAGAGAGGATTAAACCATCTGTTATTATCCATAACCTCCGTCACTGTCCAGTCTCACGTGTTGGATACCAAATGTTAAGTCAACAGAAATTTGTTGATTTTAACTTTAGGTGGAAAACATTGTAATATTCTGCAGAGAAAACCACAGCAGATGTGCAGTAGATATTTCATCAGCTGAAATGGTTTGAAGCAAAGAATCACATTTTTAACTTCCATTGTGACTAGAAATATGAATTTATCTGTATTAGATAAACAAAGATTTAAAAACAAAAAACTCAGCAATAATTACTAAAAAGTGGAGCTGTAGAAACAACCACAAAATAATTACTCAGTTGATTATTGACTTGATGCAGGTTGTTTCATACGTCAGTGTGCGATCAATCATTAGTGAAGTCGGTGAGATTAGAGTCATAAAACCTTCAGACCTTTGCTCCTGAGCAGATCAGAGACATCGTTTCCTCTACGTCGTCACTGCAGACCACCTCACGCAGCCTCTGAAACACACACACACATCATCACACACCTGTACAGGTGATTTTCTTACTGTCTCAGAAAAAAATACATCCTCGTATTTTGTCTGGATGTAAATAGATAACTATATGTAAAATCATTTTTTCACATATTAGAAAATATAAATATAACATAAACATATTTATGTGGGTATATATATATTTGTTTTGAATATGTGCAAAATATACCTGTATATTCCACATTTTAATACCTTAAATGTGTTATGAAAATATGGCTTTACATTTTTTAACCAAGGTCTATACAACATGAACTGAAAATACAGTTAAATAAATAAAAGTATAAAGCAGGAATAATGAAAATTCTAATAATTTTCAGTTGGTTTTGTTAAATGTTTGTTTATTATTACTTAAATATGTTTCATGCTACACAGACATAAATTTACTTCTGAGTCTGATTCTGCTCGAGCCTCTTAAAGGAAGTGTTTCCTCTCCACTGTCTCCTAGTGCTGCTCATGGAGGATCTGTTGGGTCTCTCTCTGTAAATACCTATTTTAAAGAGTATGGTCTAGACCTGCTCTATATGAAAAGTGCCTTGAGATGACTTCTGTTGTAATTCAGCACTATATAAATAAAACCGAATTGAATTGAATTGAATTGAAAATCTAAATTATTAAGTCAGAATTATGTAGTTTGAAACAGATGCACATAACATGTACAAGTGTGTGGAGTCCAACCTGGTCCATCAGAGAGTGGGAGGAGGCCAGAGCGTGGACTCGTCTGTAGCGGCCCCTGCTGTATTTATCCTGGATGAACTTTGACCTCTCCTCATCAGATGCCTCAGGAAGCAGCTGCTCTGCTGCTGGCACCGCTGCAGCCCACACCTGATTGGCCAGCCGGTTGCCATAGGTAACAAACAGCTGGGAGACAATGAAAGGGTTAAAAGTCAGGGATAACCTGTAAAAACCCCCCACCTGTATGAGTGGTTCAGACCCCCCTCACCTGTATGAGTGGCTCAGTCCAGACCTTGTTGTCCATCCTCAGACTGCGTACTTTTGACAGGTTGCTGCCCAGAGCTCGATGTTGACCTGAGAACAGACTCTGTTAGCATTCTGTCTCTGCAGCATTTCTGTCTCAGCTTTTTATTGTCTACGTACCACATGATGGCAGTTTGTTCTTGACCTGTGGTGTGTCCACTAATTGTGTTTTATGTATTTTCACAGAGACAATGCACATCAACCAACATCATTGTCAGTGTCCCACCTTGAACTCTCACACAACCAACTCTGCAAGAAGAGAAGTTGTTGTAGCCTCCCTGACTCCCCCATTACCTCGTACCTGCACAGGCCTGACAGATGACCAGCAGCAGGTTGACCGACGCCCACTCGGGATTGGCTGCACCGCAGTCACCACACACCTTGTTGTCTGGATTTTCCCAGAGACGTGTTGCCACCTGGCTGCAGGACAGAGCACTGCAGATAGACGAGGACAGACTGTCCAGCCAGATGGACAGGTCCTTCGAAGAATCAACAGACAGGCTGCAGGTGGAGGTGGGGGGTCAAAGAGGATAAAAAAGAGGAAAGAACAAGGAAGGAAAATGTGTTAGGATAACAACTTAACCAAAGAACCACAATAGTCAGAAAAACAAAGAGATGTTAAGGTCGACAGGTAGACAGACAGGTGTGTACTTGAAACTCTTGTATGGAGTGATGAGGGTAAACGAGTGTTTTCCTGTAGATTTGACCGTGGCCACATTCAGGGGGACAGAGAAGGAGGCAATGCCCAGCTGGTAGCTGTCTTTGTTGGTGTAAATCCAGAGGTCGTGACCCCAGATGGCGGCGTAGGCTCGGCTCCGTGTGTCCTTGATGGTGATTTGTCCATGTAGTTCAGGGGGAGCAGGACTTGGCTGGCCTCGGGTCGCCAGCAGAGAACTGACCCAACCATCCTGAACCTCTGAAAGAAAAAAAACAAGGAAGAATTTATTAGATTGGAGTAGTACTGCAGTTAAACCCCTAATAGTGTACAGTAGAGTGCTCTTACCTTCACTATGAGCCATGAAATCATAATGTTTCTTCCTGAAGTAAACAGAGAATCTTCCTTTGTCTTGTTTCTTCACATTGGTGATACTGGAGACATGAAACAACACCTCACTGAACCGGTCCTGATCAACAAAACAAATACACCCATTACTCTACAGACAGACAGAGGCAGACAGACAGGTATACAGAGAGAGAGACAGGTACAGAGACGTTGACTTACTGTTCGTTTTTTCCACAGAGACATCAGCTGTCCGTCCAGCGTGGCCCACAAAACATTATGTCTGTTAGAGAGAAAACATTATCTGTTTATCTGTGTCTATCCATCATCCATCATCCAACTGTCTCTCTATCTAATTATTTAAATCTGGCCTCAGGAACATGTCTGTTGTGTTTGGCAGGTGTTGTTCTGATCTGGTGTTCATCAGGTATCAATCCTGGATCTCCTGTAATTCATCATCCAATCTGTTTCTACTGTTCTGTGAACACGATGAGGATGTTGTTACCTGAAGCCCTTCCATACATCCAGCCAGCTGGATCGGACCACAGCGCTCTGTGGAGTTGAAGTCCCGCTGCCCCCTTTCTTCCTCGACACTCGAATAGTGGCCGCTCTGCAGGACAAACACTCGTATGTTTGAACCGTTTGTTTTTCAGTCAGTAGTTAGTTTAAATTTATACATGTTAATGTCTTTGTATACATGAGTCTCTGTTGTTAAACTGTCCAATACTGACACTGGACTTTATCTTCTAATACAGGATGATGACCATGAAGATGAACATGTCTGAATATTTGTGTAGATATGGACTCTGGGACAGTCCATGAGAACACAAGAACAGACTGTGTGTGTTTGTGTACCTTGGGATCTTCTGCTTCTGATGTTTTCCCGGCTTTTGTGATTGGTCAGGAGGACGAGGAGGGGGCGGAGCCGGCCTGGTGGGGATGATACGACCTGTAGGACTCATTGGGACACTGCAACACCACCACTCTGTTAGCAGCAGCAGCACAGGAACTGTAGTAGCAGCAGTAGTTATCGTACTACTGTGTAGTGTATACATACTTGTTTTTAGTTGCGTTCAGAGCAGAATCTGCTCCTATCGGTCCATCAGCACTAGAGGGGGCAGAGCTAACTCCTTCTTCCTCCTCATTGGACGACTCAGAGTCGGCTTCCTCAGTTCCCCAACAGGCCAACACGGTGACATACGGGTTGACGGTGTGAGACGGAGATAAAACTGGAACCAGAACCAACAGACAGGAGTCAGGCTGAGGAGGGTGGAGACCAGCAGGACCCAGACTGAAACAGGATGGTGGGGGTGGGGCTGGGGGGTTATACCTTCATCTGACAGCTCTGTAGCTCCATCTACTGGAGGTAATGTGACTCCTGTAGTCGGGTCTAAACATGACGTCACCAGCTGTGACAGCGCCCCAACATCTGGACACATTTAATACGGAGACACAGTGAGCATCTCAAACTGAGTGATTGATTGATTGATTGATTGATTGATTGATTGATGTACCTGTTTGAGGGTCTCTGGCAGTTCTAACCCTTGGTGATGAGGGGGGTAGGGCTGATGGGGTGGAGCTAACAGCAGGGTTAGCCATACCGTTCATAATCCCTGCAAAACTGGGCATGTTAGCTAACGAGCTAAAGATGCTGTCTAAACTAGCAGCACCTGTGTTAGCAGCAGGTACAGGTGTGGTGGAGGAGGCGGGGTTTAAGGTAGCAGCACCTGCGTTAGCAGCAGGTACTGGTGTGGTGGTGGAGGCAGGGTTTAAGGTAGCAGCACCTGCGTTAGCAGCAGGTACTGGTGTGGTGGTGGAGGTAGGGTTTAAGCTGGTGGCAGCTGGGTTAGCCACATGCCAGCAGCTCCTGCTAAACCAGGTATGTGGGCATGCTGTTAGCCATGCTGTCTACAGACGGGGGTGGTGGGTCATGGGTTGGGGGTCTGAGGCGGAACCTCCAGTGGTGGCAGCGACTCCAGCCAATGATGGCATTTTGGCAGCAATGATGTCAAAGTATACCGTGAGCCGGGAAGACGGGCCATGGTCCAAGCAGCAGGAGGAGGAAGAGGAGGAGCACCTTGATCTGAGGAGGAGGAGGATATTGGCAGACATCATCAGTAGACTTCAGCTGACAGGCTGAGACACCACAGTCAAACAGACACCTGTGTCCACTCTGTAGTTCCTCTGTGTCCATACCAGAGGGGCCCCAACTGCTCCCTGCTGATACAGACTTTCACAAGAGTCTTATCCTGATCAGTGAGATGAGACTTTAGAGTAAAAGGGTTAACGACTGCGCTTTGAGGTGGTGGTGTAAAGCTTATTTCACTGACTGACAAACAAACACAACACAATAACCCTAACCCCAACACTACACAGTCATTCAGACACAAACATGATGCTGACTGTGATGGATTATCTCTTCACGTTAAAGTTAAAATGAAGGAAATACTTTATGATAAATTATTTGAATGTTCAGCAGAGAGAATTGCTATATCAGTAGAACCTGAATTCATTGTTTGTTTCAATTGTAAATGTTGTCAGACTGGCTGGTTAAAATCTAATTGATTTAAAGTAGAGGCAGTAAATACCTGATGTGATTTTATCTCACATTCACCTGCGATTATATCATCAGTTAACTGGTTCCAGACATCAGCAGCTTTCAAAACATCAACAAACTGGTTCGACTGTTCACATCGAAAACATGCCGCTGCACGCCAACACCGAGTCGGGCTAAAAATAACCTGAGGCTACCCACAGTCAGCTGCAGGTTCAGTTATTGCAGCCGTCAGCTTTTGGTTAAACTCAGGGAGACCCAGGTGGAAAATATGTAAATGTTGAAGCTGAATAAATGAGAATAAAGCAATTTACAGAACCAGATTTAAACCGGTTAGTCTGGCTTCACTTCAGTTTCCTTCACTAAGTTTAGTCTTTCCTAACTTCGAGTGTGAATATTTGAAGTCACTTCGTTGATGACATCAGCAGACAGGTAGATACTGTTGATGTCACTGTGACATCGCAAGGTGTGCGCATCTGTGCTCAGGTGAACTTCATTAGAAAAGCTGGTTGTAGATGTTCATCAGTCCCATCTCTGAAACACGAAAACCAAATATTTTCACTGATTTTATCACAGGTGAAAGGTTGTTCTCACTGCCACCTGTGTGTGTGTAGATTTACAGGTGAACTGACCTTCCAAGGAGGAGAGGCCGACTCAGACTGTCCCTCTTGTAACCAGCCTGAGGCTTCGGACTGAGGAGAAGGAGGAGGAGCTATCCAGGGACAAGAGAATATTCACTGCATCAGTTACCGTCAGGACTAATCATCGCCTCCTAGCAACTAAACATCCTTAGCAATAATCTGGAGACTGAAGGTAAAAAAGGTGAAACCAAGTAGAAACTGAAACACTGCTGACTCCTCTGACCATTCAGATCATGTAACAGCAGTTCAGCTGTGATCAGGATCAATCAGATTATAGATCAGAAAGATTAGAAAACATGAACATGACGAGTCTGAAGGTAACGTAGATGATTTTACAAAGATTCAGACTAACAACAAACAACAAACTTAGTGTCTGCTCTAATTTCTACCCGTCCGCCTGTTTACCTGTCCAACTATTTACTTATCTGCCTACCTGTTCTGAATGTGAGCTACCTGTCACGCTTTTACCCGTCAGTTAGTTTACCCGTTTGAGCTTACTCACTGAGTTTACCTGTCTGTAGGTTTCATCGTCTGAGTTTATTTGTCTGTAGGTAAACCCCACGCTAGTTTACCTGTCTGCATGTTTTACCCGTTCGTTTACCTGTCCAAGTATTTACCATCTGCCTATTTACCTGTTCTGAATGTGAGAGCTACTCTGTCGGCACGCTTAATTGCAGGTGTAAGCCACCGTCTGTGTTTACCTGTCTGTGAGTTTACCTGTCTGTGAGTTTCACCTGTCTGAGTTTACCCACCATAGGTTTACCTGTCCGTGAGCCCGAGCTACCTGTCCGTAGGCTCACCTGTCTGTGAGCTTCACCTGCCTGTGAGTTTACCCGTTTGCAGGTCATTCTGTCTGTGAGCTTCACCTGTTTGTAGGCTTACCTGTCTGTGAGTTTACCTGTCTGAGTTTACCTGGTGAGCTACCTGTGTCTCTGTCGCTCCCACCGCCTCTGCTCCAGTCTCCGCTCGTTTCTGCTTCACATGCTGGGAACATCCCGCTCAGATCTACCCACTCAAACTCATCTTTGTTGAATCTACTGGGCGGTGTCGGCATAAGCCTATGTATCTTTGGGAGGATGTGTCTCAGGTGAGACTGCATTGACGGACTCTGTGTCTGATCTCGATGTTACACTGTAGAGTAACATCACAGCAGTGTGTTTTACATTAGGAGCAGTGATCACAGCAATTTGACAGTTCTGTTTTTACCCATGAATGTTTTACAGTGAACTCAGTGAAATCATCAGTTCAACTGCTGCAGGAATGTAGGTGTGTGTGTGTGTGTAGCAGCTGAATTTTTAACACGCTAAAGTTGCCAGTTTGTTTTCTCTCCTTTGTATTTTAACGAGAATAGAGAGTAAATCAGCAGACTGACACCCGAACTACACCTGTGGTACACCCATTACACCTGTGGTACACCCGAGCCACCTGAACCACACCTGAGCCACACCTGAGCTACACCTGCGGTACACCTGAGCTACACCTGTGGTACACCTGAGCTACACCTGAACTACACCTGAGCTACACCTGAGCTACACCTGCGGTACACCTGAGCTACACCTGTGGTACACCTGAGCTACACCTGAGCTACACCTGAACTACACCTGTGGTACACCTGAGCTACACCGCTGTACACCTGAGCTACACCTGAACTACACCTGAGCTACACCTGAGCCCACACCCGCGGTGCACACCTGAGCTTTCACACCAGTGGTACACCTGAGCCACACCTGAGCTACAATCTGTGGTACACCTGAGCTACACCCTGTAGCCACCCGAGCCACACCTGAACCACACCTGAGCCACACCTGAGCCACAACTCATGTACACCTGAGCCACACCTGTGGCAATAATCTGAGCCACACCTGAGCTACACCTGAACCACAATCTGGTACACCCTGAGCTACACCTGTGGTACACCTGTAATGTACAGTACTGTGCAAAAGCCTTTGGCCACCACAAGCTTTTTTGTTTTAGAAAAGTTTTTTTGGAATTCACTCGATGACGTACATATGTCTGTGTCGTACCAGTAACCTGTACCACAAATCAAAAAACAGAACCACAAGGGAACATCTACAAAAAAGTTTTAAAGACCATCCATATTTATTTTACTGCCTCTTTGTAAACTTACAAACAGGAAATATGAACACAACATTTTAAAAAACACCATTTTTAGAACAAACAGCTTCTACAGGTAAAAGTAAAAACATCCTGAGCTGTTTTGAGGGAGACTGTGTTAAAGTTTTCTGAGGTAATCTTCTGGATCCCGTCAGTTTGAACTGTATCACCGGCAGAAATCAAGCCTCAGACCAGGACAGACCCTCCACCATGTTTCATTCATCCCTCTCTCTCCAACTCTTCCTCTCACAGTGGATTCATCGTTCCATAATAATCGCTTACCTTTGTCAGCTTTAGCATGTCTCAGCCTTCTGAAAACATGGTTTCTTTCCACAAACACCATCCTGATCGAGCTTCTTCAGACTGTAGGAGATCACTACTATAATCCTGCTCACTACAGCCACAGGCTACATCCAGTGATTACACTGATCAATAGATCTGATCTGTGGTATTAAAGTTTAACCAGCAACAACACACATCTACATCTGTTTTATGCGGCAGCTAGCTGCTATATCTGAGATGCTAACTGTAAGCTAGCTAACAGCATGTCATGGTCAGTTTGAGTCTGGTTCTGTTCGAGGTTTCTCCTCCTCCCCACCTGCTCTGTTTGTACAGTGTTCATCGTCATGTTGTTTGCTCAGAGTCTGATTCAGCAGCTGACTGAGAGATCATCTCTTCATCTACTCTGTTTCTATTCAGTTATCCTTCATCCACTGTCAAATATTTTACAAGTTTCCTACTAGGAATATTTCCAAAATTCTCCAGCATAGTTTCTGGAAGTTTTCTGCCAACCCCAGGTGGGAACCTTTGCTTTAGTGACATTTATAGGAGACGTTTGCAGCTGAGACAAAGACTCTGAGTCCAGTCTGTGTTGTCTGAGGACTATCAATCAATCAACCAATCAATCAATCAACCAATCAATCAATCAATCAATCAATCAATTAATCAATCAATCAATCCATCTAAACT
>BRZM01000920.1:0-11208 GCA_033238685.1 Lates japonicus
CCCCAAGGATATTATTGACTTATCTCACCCGCTTCTCACTACAGCTTCCAGTGCCTCCTGTATTATACTTTGCTGATTTTGGTTGTATTGTTAGCAGGTAGATAAGTTACTGAGACACAAGTTCACTCCTTGTACCAGAATTTACATATTTATAAGCCAAAATTCCAGTTGTAATTCCAGTTGTAAGTCTTGTTTGGGTTTTGGTGTAGGCTGAACACTCAGGCCAAATTATGGACTTATGTTATCTTTATTTAGTGTTTCCATTGAGGTAATCCTCAGGCTGTGGAGTGTTTCATAGCTAAAGGAAATGCTGGCACACTACCAAGTGACTGGGAGAGGTGAATTCATACAGCTGTGTTTTGTTACACACTCTGCCAAGTTTCAAACATCTACAGGTATTTTTTCTATTTCATAAAATGCTGCAGAAAAAACCCTGCAGCTTTTTTCTTGAGTAAAAAGACAAACCACATTTCAAGTCTTGTGACTCTGCTCAGGTGTGACAATGTAAACAAAAGAGGAGACAATCCCTGTTACAAAAGCTGCACACAGGAAACAGATCAGCTCACCCTCAACAAGCCCTTTAATTCTGTCAAAACGGAAGATCTTTGGTTGAAACAAAACAACAGGGTTTGGTTGGGGTTTGTTATAATTGCAGCTCGTTTTTTTAACCCTCTCCTTTTAATGCAGCTCGCTCTATTTCGAGCATACGTAATGGTCGGGTTGACGTCTCCGCGGTGTGTTGCACTGCGATTGCTAGTTTTGTGGGGTTACTCATGCACAGTCCAAGCCTGAATGCTGGGCGGGGAGGGAAGGGAGCGACTGCTGACTCTGTCCTAACACGTCTGCCAGTGCAGGCAGTTTGAAATGTGTGTGTAGGAGAGTGTGTGTGTGCGCTCTCACTCGTTGCTCAGAGCCACATGGAAGCCAGATGTTTTGAAACATTTTTTCCATAAAGGCACCTGAGCTTCAGTTGTACTTCATTGAGAACTCCTTGAATTGTTCTCTGTTGCATTTTTTTTTTTTTTTTTTTTTTTTTTTGTACTCGCCTGATCTCTGCTAACATGTGAGAGGATGTGATCATTTTCACTGGGGTAAGAGAAAAATTATTTACATTTCGCAATCATTATCATCTAAACTTAAGAGATTACAAAAATCTGGTGGTTTGTCTTCAAAGAAGGGTACATTTTCATTTAATAACCCAGTAATTAGCTTTGCAAGATGTATTTTGTGAATACTTCGTACACCATCATCCAGAGAGCGTTGGACTCCAGCCAGCAAACACGTCCTAACTTTACAAAACTTCCAGCCAGCTCTGATAGGGAGGTAAAAAACTAACTTGGTCAAAAATCTGTTTCCTTTGAAAAGACCTGTAGTTCTGCAGCTTCGAGGATAACAATTGATTTCCTTGGTATGAGCCTTGCAGCAAAACTTGCGCCAAAACAGAAACTAGTTTCCGTCCTATAAAAACATTTAGCCAGTATTCCCACACAAACTGGAGGCTGTAATTTGTTTTAGTGAAAAAGCGGTGTACTCCCACACTCCCTGCATTGTTCTGTCCATCAGATCGTGACCTCCATCAAAACCAATTAGGTTAACGTGCCAGTTATGTTTCATATTGCATTTCACCTGGCTAAACATATGAGTCAATGGTTTTGTGTTTGAGTAAGAGTTGAAAAATAGTGCCACCATCTCTATTTATTGAATCAGGACTTCAGGACATTCTGAATTGAATTGTGACAGGAGATTCCCAAAGATCCACAAAGATCCCCACCCCTAACGTCAACCTTAATCTGTACAGAAGTAGAGAGTAGTAGTAGAGTAGTAACACGCATCACGCCTTTTTACATCACATCTCTCTGCACTGATGACTAGTGCCACAAATCTTTAACTGTTTGCCAACAAACTGCTCAACCACATCAGTCGTGAATCTGGTGTGTTGGCTGCTAGCGAAGGGAGGCATTGATTAAGTATTTCCCAGTCACTTTCATAATTGCATCTCAGTCAAGGAGGAGGATGATTCACTGAGTAGGAAGGCACTTCAGATTCTTAATCCGCAGTAATTCCTGGACAAAAGCTGCAAGGCCTGATCAAAAGTTAAAAGCTGAATGATGTGAAAAGTCTTTAAAATTCCTCTCCAGTGAGATATCTTCTGCAGTGAATTCAGATAACGTGCTGTAAATATTGCAGCTGCGTTAACAACGTGAGTTCAGCCCGAGGCCGCCCACTGTCCATTCCTCGACGTTTCTCTGTGAATTATATAACAGCATTACAGTAGCATGCTGTGTGCAAACCTGACCTTCAGTGGTTAATGAGCGTGACATTTGATCAAGGAGGACACCCAGGCATTTATCCTCAAACCCTCGATTTATATTTGTAACATATAGAATATACTTTGTGTGAAAGAACAGGATATTTACTGGAGCTAGTGCTGTCTGTGTTGTGGATAATTACCATATATCAGATGCTACATGTCATCAACTCGCAATAAGTCATTAAAATCTGGTTTAGGTTCCCAGACTTTAATTTGACTCTGAGCCAGAAACAGATTGTTTGCCCTGTCTGCAAGCTGGGTGGAAGTAGACGAGGAATTCCAACAGTGAACATACAAATATCTGCTGGATGATCTTATGGGCAGGGGATCATGGGAATCAAGGTCTTAAATAGTGCACAGTGTTTTCCCCATGACTGAGATTAGGCTTAACGGATAAAAACACACACACAGGGTGTCCAGGTATTTAAGGGGGGAGCAGCTAAACATGCTCCCAAGCTCTATTAATACCAGCAAGGGTTATTTGTTTACGCTCTGTTGACAGCAGAGACAAATATATGACTGACAGCATTATCCGAGTCAGAGTAGCTTTATTTGTCAAGTAAAATAAACATACGAAGTATTTTTTCCATTACATAACGACAGCCAACTTCCCGACATCATGACAAGCTCAGCCAGAATCCAAAATAGACGCTCAGACCATCCAGAATTAGTGGTTTGGGTGGTCAAGCATGTCGCCCACTAGCGTGCGTCTTCCTGTTTATTTTAAACATGCTCAACCCCTCCTTTTAGTGTATCAGTAGGTTACTCGGAGATGAGGGGGGGAAGCCTCGCTGTGAAAGCTAATGCCATCTTGTGACCAATGTGATTTAGAGCTGCTCGTCAGCTCAGCAACATTTCTCATCAGCTGAATAAACAGATCTTTTGGCAGGGAACTGAGGTGGGGGAGAAAAAAAAAGAGCAGTTCCCACTCGGATTTAGTCGTTGGCACTATTTATAAAAGCCGTGCCCTTTGAAAGGGAGTCCTTTAAATATTTCAGCAAGGGCAGTTTGTGTCAGCATCTGCAGCCCATGAAACAGGCTTCCCTCCAGCTGATTGGTTGCATAAAATTTGGATTTGCTTTGTCTTTCTGCTGCTGGCTGCCAACTTATTGTGAAGTTTTTTTTTTTTTAAGCTCCTATCCAAGTTCATTTCCAAGAATAAAAGAGAAAATTAAAGTGAAGCCATTCTGTGAACTAGTAACTGTGATCTGTGGTATTCTTAATTGCTACTAATTTGGAGTTTGATGTAAATTTCAAATGGCTGCCGATGTTGTTCGGAGGATTGGGGAATATAATCATAAACTAAGTTCATCTGAGCAAGAAAAGTTTTTGCAACAGACTATTTGTAAAGTCCTTTTAAAGATCTACAGGTAAATATAATTAAGTTTGGTGAGTTTTTAGCTCCGTTTCTGTGCATCAACTCAACTTAGTTTATCAATATTGTTTTTTAAACACAATGAAGACGGCAGCTAATGATTATATTTTCAATTAATCATCAGAAATAACATGTCAGAGAACAGTGGAAAGTGTGCGTCACAGTTTCCCAGAGTTACAGTGACAGATTTGTTCAACCAGAAATATTCAGGTAACTATTGGATGACAACAGAAAGCAGCAAACCTGGCTGGAAACAGCAAATCTTTAGCCTCTGTCTTAAGAAATAACTCATTAACCTATTATCAAAACAGTTGCTGATGAATTTCTGTTGATCGACTAATCAACTCATTGTGAAAAATGTCCATTGCAGTTTATTGTAGTCCAAGGTGAAATCTGCAAATGTTGTTTTTGTCTGACTGACTCAAAAATATTCAGTTTATTGTCTTGTAATTCCCAAAATAGAGCAGCTTGAACAAAATAATGTTTGGCATTTTTACTTAGCTTAAACAATGAATCACTTACTTTTCTGCTAATCAACTAATTGATTAAGGGTTTCACCTCTTAAATATTGTGCCCTTCTAAATATTAGAAAGTGAGTTGACAAAGTTTTTCTGAGTGGTCCCAGCAAACAGAATCATTTAGTTTAAGTGAGTAGTACAAATATGATTTCTCTGCAGATCATGTGTGTTGCTCCAGGTTGTAGGATGCTGTCAGAGGATGCAGTTTGTGGGCACATGGGGTCGGTGGCGGTGCAGCTCGTTGTGTGCATCAGGAATCAAAGGCCGCCATTGTTGGAATGAGAAGCAGATGTTAGAGAGGAATTCTCCTGACTGCAGCAGTTTTTTCTTTTTTTCATGCCTGAGCTTTGAGCGCTGCCTCACTCCATCTCCCTCCCTCCCGCTCTCCCCCCTCTCTCTGCTGTATATATCTACCCTCCTCTTCTTCTCTCCTTTTTCTTCTGCTTTGACACATACTGTACCTGAAGCTATTCTTGAAATCAGTGTGGTGACAGCCTGCTTCAGTCGGTCTGTTCCTCCTTCTCCCAGCAGCAGAGGAAGTTTTTCCTCGGCTTCGCCATCCAACAGTTGGACACAGAAACTCTCCACCCCTCTGATGTCAAAAAAGGAGGAGGGAAAGAATGAGAAAGAGAGGTGTAGTTGTGACAGAGGCCCTCTCTTTCTGTATCCCAGTGTGGGATTTGGTGTCATGCCTGACGCTGAGGTTTGCCACGTTGACAGAATCCCTGTTTCAGGCTGAAAGGCAGGAGGAAACTCGGTTGGCTGTTCTTTGTGCGTGTGTTGCTTTAGATGGACTCTGGTATTGCATCACACTTTGCACGGCAGTGAAAAGGGGGGGGGGGGTGGAAAAGCAGCAGTAATTTCATTATCCAGCACTCTCTGCACTCAAACACAGTGTTCCCGGTGCAGAGAGTGTAAGAGAATCCACCCTTTAATTTCACGGTGGACATCCACTCTGTGGCGATGTCTCATGTTTAGACCAGACATGACACAATAGACCTTTAAACCCATCAATAATGACTGTACTCACTTATGTCTGTGTCTGCATGAGACCAACACGGGCGTCCGGTTTCACTGTTAACATTCAAAATATAATAAACGAATCATAACTAGGATGTGTGGAAGGAAGGAGTCATATTTCTGGCTGCAAATGTAATGTGATATGATTTCAACAGAGCCTGCTTCAAGGGCTATTAAGTTTTTCTCTTCAGGAAGACATGACTAAGCTGGATATGTGAATGTAGAAAGCACAGATTTCAAACCCTGAGACAAATACTTCTTAAAAGTTGTTTGTGGCGTTTACTAAAAGTCAGCATCAGCCGTCATTCCAGCAAAGACAAGCAAATACTTTTCTGTGATATTCTTAGCTCATGTCCAAACTAAGCCAGGAAAACACTATTTACCAGTCGAAATGTCCACATTAGAAATTTATGGTCATTTTTGAAAAGGTCTTGGTCCACAGTCAAATGCCTAAACAGTGACTAAATGATTTAATCTTCTCTTCCGCCTGTTTCTGTTGGCAGATAATATAAGCTATCATCTGGTAAAACAAAGAGCAGATACAGTTTAGTCATGTTTGCGATTCGGTGCCTTCTTCCTGCTGTCACTTTAACAGTGTTTCAGTGCAGCCAAACTCACAGTTTCATTGTTGTAATACTAAAAAGCGCAGCTGGCTTTTCCATATTTATCCACACCGGAGTGAACTTTGGAAGAGCTCTGTATTCAGGTGTGAAAAGTGCTGGATTAGTGCGGATGAAAGGTCAACAATGAGGGGAAAAAGCTTAGTGTGGACATGGTCTAAGTTTTCTGGTACGCCTCTCTAGAACTGAAACATCAGGTGATTAGTCTGACTTGAAATTAATCTGCAATGATTTTGTTAATCTGTCGTTTAGATCATGTTTCAAGCAGAAGTAAAGACATTTCCAGCTTCTAGGTTCTCATTTTTGAGGATCTGCTACAGCATTGTGAGAGTGAAATGTATATAATATATATATTTGAAGACATCAAACTGCTGGTTTTGTCCAATCAAGCACTTTGAATAGTTCACTTTAGGTTTTTTCAGAAATTATATTTACCAAATGATTAACAAACAAAGTATCGTTTGTGACCTCTTTTATGGAAAAAACAATCTGGCAAATGAAACAATTCAAAACTAGGTTTCCTCTGTGAGTATTGTATCAGTCCTGCTTTACTGGAATCTCTCTCACTCTCTGGAGGAGAAGCGAGTGATGTATGGAAGTGATCCAATTAGATGGATCTCACTTCTAATTAACCCCGCTGCCATCACACAGCTCAGCTGCTCTGTAGCAGCACTGACTGGTCATGGCAAAAGAGCAGGAACTTACCCAGTGTGTGTGTGTGTGTGGTCCTCCTCTATTTCTGTCTGCATGTACACATGTGTTTGTGTGTGTGTGCAGTACAGTATAGTGCTTCTGTTTGGTCAAGGTCAGCAGCAGCGGGAGCTGTCCCAGTCAGGGCTCATCAGCAGACTTTGCTGAGTGGCTGGTTGCCCGCCATGCTGCACACCCAATGGCCAGCTTTAATGAGAACTGATGCTGGATGTCAACAGTATATGTATTTATGGCCGCTTTGCCCACAATGCTCCCCGTATGTGCAGCAACAAAGCAGTGTTATATGTGGACAGCAGGCGTATTGAATGGGCACTTAGTCCGAAAAGCACTTTCTGACTTTGCAGCAGAAGTCCAGTCCCACAGTTGAAGCTGTTGTTTTTTGAGCCTGGTCAGCAATATTCAGTGTTTCCACAGATGACAGATCATCAACCTGCTTCTTGCTTTGTTACAGTAGCAATTTACTGATTTACTGAGGTTTTTCACCTTTACACTCATGGACCCGGCTTCTAAAAGCGGTAAAACCTAAATTTTGTTGATGGTATAGTGGTATGATCGCTCACAAAAACTCACTTCAACGTTTGTATGTCGTGCACAAATCCTTAATTCTCTGCCTGCATCTTTTAAAATGCTAATTTTCCTCTATCTGCCCTATCTGTTTTTAATGACAACATGGCTTCAAGGTGAGGAACCTTCAACAGGAAGAAGTGATAATCTGGATTGATTGTTCTTTAACATTCTTTTGTCTCGTCTGAGACTTTTCACCATTAATCTCCACCGTCCTCGAGCCGTTCATGTGAGATACTCACTACTCTCAGGACCCAACTGTTGGAGTTGGAGGTGTGTGTGTGAAGAGGAGGTTGTGTAGTTGGTGAGAACAAAGAGCTAGCAGACAACTAACCTGACTTGGGCTCAGGTGCAGGATAAAGTCAAACACATTAGCAAAGCACTGCAGCCTAAAATTCGGCGTGCAGATGTTCTCCTCGTCCTACAACCGCTGTTTCCTTTTGATCATAACAAACATTTATTACAAAACAAAATGGTTTTGGGACATTTAAATGCTTGTGTTCCCCCTGTCAATGTCCTTTAACCGAAGGTGAATGAAGGTTTGGCGCTACAGTCTGACTCTTGCATGGTTCAGCAGACGGTGAAAATTCAAGCATGTCCAGACTGTGGCATAACACCTGATCACCTTGAACTGATTGAGACATTGACTGAGGCTAAGCATTAAAAATCCCAAAACCATTTTACAAATGTTTGTTATGATCGAGAAAATGACGTGTTATTGAGGATGGAACAATCACGCTGGTACAGGCAGTGCTGCATGTGGTGACTGTCGTGAAGTCGGTTGGTGGTTTCCTTTGTTCTCCGCCAGCCTGAGTGCTCACTCTCTTTCACGCCTCAGCGCCAACGGTTGATCTGGTGGTGAGCCCGTCTGCGGCATGAACTCTGCGGACGTCGGACGGCAGTGTGGGGCTCAGACGGATGGCAGAACAATCAGTCAGATATCGCCTATTTCCTGGTGGGATGCTGCTGACCGTTGTCGTCGGCTGAATGAGGCGAATGAAGGAAAATTAACGTTTAAAGATGAGCGAATGGGATTTGTGCGCATTGAACGGTGAGTTTTCGTGAGGGCGATCGCCACTGCTCATCGCAAATGAGTTTCACCGCACGAAAACCGGATCGCCAGTGTGGAGCTACTCGGTAAATCGTGAAGTGTGCTGGCGGCAGAAGCGGGTTGATGGCTGTGGGCTGCTGAGTGCTTGACCCGGGAGGCTCAAACGGCAGCTGACGTGGGACTGGACCTGCTGCTGAGGTCAGGGGGGTGGCTTTCGGACTGAGATAACCCGTTCTTCGCCTGCTGTCACATGTGTTTTAACAACTGTTGCGCCAAGCTGACCGTTGTGCGGCGTGTTGAGGGCAGCTCGGCAAGGTCTGCGATGAGCTTCAGACGACGGGCCAAACGAAGCTGTACTGTGCTGCGCACGCACAAACACGTATTGCGGGTGAAAAGCTGGAGGAGGATCAGATGCGCACGCACACGCGCGATGGTTCATGGCGACCGCTCAATGGGAATAACAACTACAAACGGCGAAACCTGACGGGCCTGGCGGCGGGGAACCGAACCAAGTGAGGATCCGTATCAGTGGATCGCTTCCGCCATCCTCCAGCTATCCTCAGGTGAGTCCAATGGCGGGATATTAACTCTGATTGGTTGGTGTTGCCAGATTGTTTTCAAGGTCTGCTGTTCTTTGTTTGACCAATCATTATTAGCTCTGTTTCTGAAAAAACCTAAGAGTAACTATTCAAAGTGTGATTGAACAAGGCTCCAACGGTTCATCAGCTAATGTATGTTATATGCATTTCACTCTAACAACGGAATCGAACACAGAAAGCACAATGTCTTTACTACTGGCAGCTGTGTCTAAACATTTGAATTAACAAAATCATTTGCAGATTAATTTCCAGAGTCGAACAATCGCCTGATGTTTTCGGTCTGAAGAGGCGTGCCGAAACTTGAACCATGTTGCTTTCCCCGTTGTTGACCTTTCATCCGCATAATCACTTTCACGCACATCTGAAATCTTCAAAGTTCCTCCGACAATGAATAAATATGGAAAAGCCAACTGCGCGCAACAATGAGCAGCAGAGGCTGCTGTTAGTGACGGCGAGAAGAACGCCGGTCTGAAACGTGACTGGGCTTCAGCCATCTGCTAACGTTTTGCCGGATGATATTATGCCGACGACCGGTTGAATGTTTGTTGGGCGTGGTTGATTTTCTGTGTCGACTTTGATGGTAGTGTTTTCACTGGCTTGGTTGAATCACGAAAATGTTTAACTGATATTGCTGAATGACGGCGATGTTTCAATGACGCCTGGCTCTTTTGAAAGTGTTCGGCTCGGGGTGAAATCGTTTCGTTATCGGCGGTCTTCTGCGAAGAAGCAATAACCGCGAGCTGAGCTGTAATGCGACCCATTGCGGCCGAAGCCGCCGCTCACATCTGGTTCCATGTTCGTTTATTATGACACGAATATTGGCTGTTTCGGACGCCGTGTTCGTCTCATGCGAACACCTGGTGAGTAATGCAGTCATTGATGATGGGTTCCTGACCCGTGTGTCTGATCGGCGGACATCGCCACAGAATCACCGTGAGTGGGTGGATGCTGCTGCACGAGACTGTAACTCGTTCGGTGCGAAAGTGCTGAATGGTACTGCTGGCTCACCCCTTTCGCTGCCGTGCAGAAGATGACGATGTCTCAGAATCATCTGGCTGGCTGCACGGCGGCGAGATTCACGCACTCGGCCTGAGCAAGTTCTGTCCCAACGTGGCGTCGACGCTGGTACACTGAATACGAAAGGAGACTCTGTGCAACTGCATTCTTTCCTCCTCCTTTGCGACATCCGGAAAGGTGGAAGTATCGCTGGATGGCTGCTGCGGGCTGAACCACGACTGGCACGAGCTGTCTCACCGCAGTTCGGGAGCCAACTTCAGGCCGGTATGTCAAGCAGAAAAAAGGAGGAAAGGAAGGAGAATGGTCAGAGAAGGAAGGGGAGGAAGCGAGAGGAAGAGATGAGTGGCGGCAGCTCAGCTCGGGCGAAAAATTGCTGCCCGTCGGGAATATGCTGGCGGCTGCAGCTGCTCGGGCCCGGCAGTGACGGCCCTTCTGGTGCGCAACATTTGCGCCGCCACTCGATCTGACGCAGACGGCACCGTGATCTGCGAAATCGCTGTTGCTGCTCGCCGTGATTCTGTTTGCTGGGACTGCTCAGAAAAACTTCGTCGGCTCTTTCTGGCTGGAAGACGGTTGGAGATTGAGGCCGCAGTCAGTGGTTGATTAGCAGAAAGTAGTGGTCGTGTTAAGCAAGTAAAAATGCCCAGAGCGATGTTTTGTTCAGCTTCTTGGGGTACAGACAATGAGCAGACTGGTACAGTCGATGGTCGTTGCATTTCACCAGTTCCCTGGCTGCGGTAATTTCACAGTAATTGGTGGTGTGGGGTAAATCGGCGCTGTTTGACGGTAATGAGTTGACTGGGGCAGAGGGCTGCGCCGGAACTGCTGTTGATAATCAACAGTTACCTGGTGTTCTGGTTGGCTAATCTGTCTGCAACTTTCTGAGCTGTGACGCTACTCGCATTCTCTGTTTATGTTCTGATGATTGATGAAATGTCGTTAGCTGCCGTCTTCATTGTGTTTAAAGCTGTGTTGGGCGTAAATAAGTTGAGGACCGATGCGCAGGCTGGAGCCTAAACTCGCCAGGCAATTATGTTATGGCAGATCTTCGGGGACTTTAAATGATCGTTGAAAACTTTCAGCGGTTGGTTATGTTCCCCGATCTCGATTTATCGACGGCTTCGACAGTACGTGAGCACAAATTGGTAACGGTGGGGCACGGTGCCAGTTCACCGAACCGGCTTCGCCGTCTTTTATTCGGCGAATGAACGCGGATGAGAAAGCAAAAGGCTGCGGTGGATGACGACCGGCGGCGAACGAAAACCGTCGGGGCCTGCGGTCGGCTGGAAGCCTGTTTCATGTCTTGTTCAAACTGCCCGCTGCTGATGACGGGACTCCCGGGGCGCGGCTTTAAATGGTGCCAGCGTCGGTGTTCTTTCGGTTCCCTGGTCTGTTTATTCGGCTGATGATGTTACTGTGTTT
>BRZM01000920.1:21244-66432 GCA_033238685.1 Lates japonicus
CCCTGTCAATCCAGAAAAAAACCAGTGTTCGCATTAACAGCTGTTTACTTACCAGTCAAGAAACTTGCGAGTGCAATGATGGCTGAAGCTCCTGGCAAGTAAGCAGCTGTTAATGCTAATGTTGGCTTTGTAGCAATAGCAAAGACTTACTTTCAAGCCTTGATGGAACAATGATTTAAAATCACCACTAAAGGTGCACATTGTAAGAATTTGAGCGTGACGTATTTTGTTGTTTTTGCTCTATATGGTCTGTTTTTGTGCATTTGGATGGTTCAGTCAGACCTCTCTCCCTGTGGAGCGCATGTAAAGAGGACAATCGAGGATTCACTGGAGGAGCTCTGCCAGTCTTTATCTCAGTGACCTAGTTGCGTAAAGCACCAGGAGGGTAAATGCTCCCTAACCACATCCAAACTCGCCTCAGTCTGCTTGTTAAGTTCTGGTGGTTGGCAGTGCCAGCGGGAAAGATAAGTCAGCGGGGACACACTGTGACTGCTTCCTCTGACTCAGGAGTACACTTACTGTTTGAGAGAGGAAGTGCTGGACGAGTCAGCATGACGTCCAGCAGCCAACAGCAGCCATGGGAGAGCTCAACTATTGAAAAAGGACAAAGTGAATGACTGCTTGAAGGGCAGCTGATTTATTCTGCTACCTTAGCTCTGCCTGAGTGAATTTGTGGGTTGTCTCACAGAGCAGAGAAACACAAAATCTGATTGTGTCAATTTGTGGTTTTTGTCATTCTTGTGTCTGGAGAGAAGAAATCTGGTTGAAACTGTGGAGGTGGATGCTGACACAGTCCTCATGTATGCATATACTCATCTATGGCTGTGAATTTGGTTCACCATTGAAATCCATTATAGCATTGCTGCAAGGCTGTTTATTTTTTTATTCCTTGAACACATGATATTGCATCTTAACACCGTTGTGCTGAGGCAAAGCCCAGCATTCCAGCTTCAGGCATTTCAGATATGTGGATTTCTTTGGACAGTGATAATTACATCATCTGTATCACTTGTATTCTTGCCCTTCTTTCCTTTTTTACCACCTCAGAACCATCTCTTCTTCACTTTCTCAGTTCTTGAAAGTACTCCACAAGTGTTGTCCTTTTTTTACTTAACTTTTAAGATCGACCATGTAAGCTGTTGTGCAACCAACACACCTCAGGCCTGTTGTCAGTAAGACTTTCTTGACACAAGCAGTGTTGCAACTCCTTGTTTGACTTGTTGAGCAGTAAAGGCTGCACTGCTGTACATCTCGCACATTTTTATGGTGACTTTTACAACATACTGTACAAGTAGCGTTGCAAATTCCCACTTAGACTTTGGTCGTAACATCTTGGTCACAAATGTTTTTATTACCAAAATACAGAAACTGCTGTATATCCGATATGACTTTATTTTGTCATGTGGCTGCGCTGTCCATTGATCTCTTGTTAACTGCAGTACAGTTAATGATGTTGTGGGACATCACATTAGTGTGAAGTTACTATATATGCAGAAACAAGAGCCTCACTGGGGCTCCTACCAAACAACTGACACTGCAAATACTAAAGAGCAGCACAGTTCGTGGTCTCTGTGATGAGACCCAGAGAGATGCTTCCCCCTGATCCTGTCAGCCATGTCCAGCAGCAGAGGATGATGAGGAGGAGGAAGAAGAAGAGGGGGATGATGAAGGCTGCTCCCCACTCGTGCAGCACTGAGCTGATCTGCTTGCCGTGTGTCCGACTGATGGAGCGCCATGTCTTCCAGTGGGGACCCTCAAGCTTCTCATGTAACTCACTACAGAGAAAGAGTGACTAAAAGAGGAGAGAGATTTAGCTTAGGTTACAGTCCTGCAATCACATAATCCTATTTCTTTTTCCAAGCACATATTATAGGCTTGGTTCAGATGGGGCCACTTTAGTAGGTCAGGGATTTTAGGGGTTGGAAAAGAGATTGCTAGAATAAAGTTTTGTTTCCTTTTTTTTTTTGTCCAATCAAAAGGACAGACAAGGATAAAAGGAAAAGAATGAAAAATGAAAGACAGAAGCAGAGCTGAGTTGAGCTTACCCCGTGTGTTAAATTCTACCGAGAAGAGAATTTGCTGTGGTTAGAAACAGAGCACGGTCATGAGGTGACCAGAGTCAATGTTAATGAAGAAACTGTATTCGCTGGAAGAGAAATCAGATTAAGAGCATAAAGACAAAAGCTAGAAAAGAGCCCACTCTGCAGATGATGAACTGCCGGGAAGGAGTTTTTATTTCAAGGTGAAACAAGCCTGAGGACGGAAAGTTGAGGTGAATCATTTTTCCCACTGGGAAAAAAAAAGAAGAAGAAAAGAAATAAAATATACTGTACATCAGACATCTTGAAGTTAGTGAGAATAATGTGAATTGTTGTTATGGGGGATGCATTCTGCAGAATAATAACAACAGGAAAAGACATGAGGAAGGAACTTGAGGGTGAGGCACGACCCTAGGCTTTGATCTGAAAGTAAGACACCACTTGTTAAACTTGAACATCAAAGCTGTGAAGTGAGATGATCTTTCAGTCTGCATTTTGGCAAAACAGCAGAGTGAGTGACTCATACACATTTCAAATGGGGAAATGGAAAAATCCTTTTGTGGGCTGGTGAAACAAGATACTTGAACTACCAGAGTGGAGCCTTTTATTAGAGTAGCTGAATGGGTGCTCTTAATTCTCAAAAAGCAAGAGCAACTTTGGGATGAGGCAGGGTGTACATGTTTAAATGCTTGGTAGATTCATTTATTTGTATTTTAAGAAGAGTAGGGCCCAGCTCAGACTACATGAAATCAGCCTGATTATGAACAATGTTCTCACATCCAACAAATTTCCAGCCCGAATATGAACATTGGAAACCATGAACAGGCCCTGTACTGTTACATTATCACACTCTGACGAAAAGTCTAGCATGTCAGACTTTTTTCTGTTTTCCTGGCTGGTGCGACATCTCCTATGACATGTTCCTTCATGTTGACCAATAAGATAAAATGACGGTTTTATACAAACAGTCAACATTTGTCTTTTAACCGTGACCAAAAGTAAACCAAGTGGTTTTTGTGTTGATCCTCACCAAACCATAGAGGTGGCAGGTCAGAAGTCTCAGATGTGTTTTTGAAAGCACTGACGAGGCACCAAATCAAAAGGCAAAATGACGAACCACGTTTTGTCATTTAGCTTGGAAGATTTATTGCAAATATCAGACTGATGCATTTTCTCTTCTTGGCATTCACATTTCAGCTGAAAAATGAGGCTCCTGTGCTGTTCTCCTTTGTCTTGGTTACTGCCATTTTGCAAATTTTATAACATATCTTCATCTGCTCTGATTATCAGCCGGACTTAAAACCAATGGTTACAGCCAATGTTGCAGCAGTTAGATCACTGAAGTTTAACTGTTTTGTAGAACAACTAGTAGCTGCATCTGAAACTGATATTTAACCCTCCAAAAGGTGTTTTTTGTGTGTCTTTATTTTAGATAGTATATGGTACATGGGACATTCACATGATAACCCCTCTAGAATCACGAGTAGCACTACTAAAACATGTCCATCCTGAGGTTGGAAACCAAATAAATTCATCCCCCTGGGAGCATGAATGTGCTCAACAACTTTCATTTCACTCTGACTGTTATTAAATATCAATTGCTAGTTATTTTTGTTAGAAATAATACATGAATAAATAATGCGTCATACTTAGTAAAACATAATGTAAAAGCACTTAGAAATGTTTCTTTGGCTACATATTCTCAAACAAAATTCTCAGCTAGTTTGTAAAAAAACAACTGAGTGCGCCCTCTTCAGGAAAACAATGGGAGTGAGTAATGAACGAGAAGAAAAGAAAAAACTGCAGAAATTAATGCACACAGTACTTTTAAAAGAAGGAAAATCAATAATAAGAACTCTGGCATTCTTCTGGCAGTAAGTTTGGGACTGCACTGGCATTGTAATAACCACAATGATTGGCAGGTGAAGGTATTCAGTGCATGAATAATATGTGAAAATCATTCTTCTGCGAAGCTGTTCTTCTGCAATAAACCAACTGAGATAGCTTTTGAGTTCTCCAAGTCTTCTTCAAATTAGATCCCTGGGACCACCTGGAACTCCTGGGAGTCGGTCTGCTGCTGAGATGCTAATTGGACTTTGTCTTTCTCTCTCTCTCTCTCTGTCTTCCATCCGTGCATCGTCTTGTGTGGGATGATCAAGGTCTCAATTACAGCGGATTCGTGGCATGTGGGAGCAGCGGGGCTAATAACGATGCTTGTTTTTAACCGGAGACAGACAGAGAAAGAGTTCAGACAGAGGGAGAGGATGAGAAACCAAAGTACCAGTGACAGAAGAACAATAAAGGTGCAGGGGAAGCAACAACAGCGAGCAAAAACAGCTACAACAACAGTGGAGGATTAAATTCACCGTTCAGAACAGTTAGAGCCGTTTGGTAGGAGATTATCAGAGCTTAGTAGTCGCCCCAAGTCAAATTACTGTAGTAAATAAGAGTATAATGATTTAATTAGTGTCTGTATAGATATCATAGTAATGATTAAAAATACACAAACTAAGACTTTCAAACCATTTCATAGCTGTAACAAATTAAATTAAGAGGGATTTTCTCCATATACAGTGTAGCTACTGTATGATCATAGCTACATAACCACTTTCAGCATTTTAAAGTTCCTCCTGTTTATACCAATTATTAATGTGTTTTTACATGTGTCAGGAAGTGGATAATCATCAGAGTTGATGCAGCTCCTGTGTGATTGAATACACACTGCACCCCCCAGTACATACTGTAAGAGGCAAAAGTGAGACACATAGCGATCCAATTTAGTACAGACTGCAGACTCATCACTCTCTCACATGAGGCAATGAAACCATTATATACACCTCACACACACACACACACACACACACACACACCACAAGCTTTTGATTTCATGCCTATCAAATACAAAACACACGTGGCTGCACTCCACACAGACCACTGGCGCCTCCACATTGCCCTGAAAGTGAATTTTCTACATCTGAACCTGCTGATCTGCTCTGTCTCGGAGATCACAGCCAGCTTCAACGCTGGCTGGGACTGTGTATGAGGCCCTTAAAGTCACAAAAGTCTCAAAAACCTCAGTGAACTTTCTGGAGGCAGGGAGGACGCGGAATAAAGAGAGAAAGGGAGGTGAGGAAACGACAGGAAACGTTGCAGAGTAAAATGCATCTAATTAAGAAACTGAGCAGGTGAAACTCTACTTTTATAAGGTTACACTTACAATACTGTTTCTCTGTTTTGGAATCCACAGTATTTCCATGCGCCTGATTTAACAAACCAAGCCTTCAGCCATGCTAACGGGCTTAGTGTTTTGGAATGACTTGAAAGATTTAGGCTCCCTTTTGGCAGTTCAAATAAATCAACAGGACTGTGTGTGTTATTAGGCAGCTTTTTAAGTCACTGGTGAGGATATTAACCATTATCCTGGATGATGGAAATTCACTAAGATCGAATGAAAGAACGTGTATTGTCTCATCCCTAATACTGCCTTTAAAACTGCCCACAGCACTTACTCAGCAAGTCAGTTTGGCCTTGGGACAACTCTTTCTTTTAATCAAAGGCTAATTTAAGAATTAGATTTCATAACAAATGTAAATGGAATTTGCTTTGTTGTGTAGTGTGTAACACTGTGACCCACCTTCATGTATAATGCTTACTGAATTGTTCTTTTTTCATACCACACATTGCATGTCGGCTTTGCTGCAATAAACAAGCTTTCTTGAGCTTTTCCTTGTAGGCAAAATCAGTGAAGAAAGTGAGCCAAAGACTGTGGCTAAGACTATAAAGATGATTCGAAGCTTAGTGTAGAGGAGGACAGATGCGCATTTAGAACCTGTTTATCCATCCTTTCTAATTCGTATAATGACACTGATCCCGCAGGGTGTTGGATTTCATGGTTTGTTGGTTTGTTTCAGCTAAAGTAGGCAGATCGCACAGAACAAGAGCAAGATGCACATTTTCCTGATTCTGAAGAGCTGTTTCACAATCCAGGTGTGCTCTTCATTTACCCACTGAGCACAACTTTTATGGAGAAGAGTAATTTCACACTGCTGAGTACCGTGGTTTCTTCCAAAGGCCAGGTGCCTGTTTGATATCCATTAAACCTCCTTGTTTATTCATTAAACATCCCTGTGTCGCCTTCCTTTGAGGCAGAAACATAGACAGAAGAGGGAGGTAAAGGCTGAGCTCTGATGAAAAGGGAAAGTTGGAAAGAAAATAAAGGTCGGAGAGAGAAGTATGACGGTGAGCGTATAGACCAGCAGCTCCAGGCAAAGCTCAGCAGAACAGCAGTAGCTGTTTGAAACCTGTGACCCAGAATAATCCCTTTAACCGCATGACTGCAAAGATGGATCCTTTTTTCCGCCGCCTTCTCCTTAACACAGATCCTTTTCATCAGTGCATATCAGTGGTTTGTGTTATCAGTGCAGCTCGACTTCAGCCCGGGACACCGCGCAACACTCATCAATTTTTCATGGGATCTTAAAGCGCCGCAGAAACAGTGCTTTTCACGGGTTCCTGAGGTTTCAAGGCGGATTAAAAGAAGAGCTGCAGCTGTGGCTGACTGATCACAGAAGCGGCTTTTTCGCTGGGAAGTTGCAGGTTTGTGGGAAATGTGATAGACAAGCAACGTGATCCTTCTCAGTTATTATTTTTTATTTAAAGCTTTTTATTTACCTCAGCACACATTTTAGTGTAATATATCAGACTGTGTGCTTGACTTAATCAAATCATTTTATATTTATTCAGATGTGTCCAGTTGATTCTGCTTCATGCAGTTGATGTTTTTGTTCATCAGAGGTATGGAAGATGAGTTCCTCGAGCATCTATGTCTTCGATGAAGGTGAGTGCACAAGTATGGCTGTGGTCTGCATACTTTAAATAAAATCTGATCTGAAATACCAGATGAATAAATCTGCAAAAAGAGGCAGCTGGAGTGTTTCAGAGGGTAAAATCATCTCCATCATCCACAGGAAGAGTCAGTCAGAGGATGACTGTTGACTGACATGAATGAAGACTAAGATTCTCTAACGAGGTCACTGTTGGGTAGGAATAACTGTAGACTCACATGTGATGCAGATACACAGGCAAACAAACAGAATTAACTTCTAATAAGCTACTCTCTTTTTTCCCATCAGCTTTTGCCATGTTTACTTCAAGAGCCAGGTGTAGCTTTAGTAGCAGTCTCTTAGGATAACATCTGTCAGGCCAAATCTGTAACAGAAGACATAATGCCTTTCAACAAAACAACCTCCCTTCAGGCTCTCACCCGGTGTCACTGGTTCCCCAACACAACTCCTCATCATGTCTGTTTTCTCTAAACCTGCATTTAGTGACGCTCTTGATAAATATACATGATTATTAATCTGCTAATGTGAAAATTATGGGCAGTCCTTCTTTTCCAGCAAAGGAAACTGAGGCTCAGGAGGTTTTAATTCTCAATTCAAAGTGGCAAAGACAAATTGGGGTGCGTTTTAAAGAGTTGAGCAGCAAGCAGCTAAAGATCTAGATATTTTACCCATCGGTGAAATGGGAAATGAACGTTGGACTTCTGTTCGTTAGGGTGGAAAGAAAATAACTCTGATGCTTTTACCTGTTATGTATATTTTTAATGCATATTCTAACTGTTGGTGAGTGGAAAATCAGGGCTGTGTCATGTAGTGTGATGGTATGGCACTTTGACCCTTAGTTTTTTGTACAGAATCAGCTCAAACAATACACAGTGGATTCAGCCTTGTTGGATTAAAATAAAAAACAGATATATTGTTTTAGCGATAGATTTCTTCCAACAGATCGAGAACCAGATGCCTCAGAGCAGAGGAGGTGGAGGCCGGGTTCGAGCCACAGACGCTCAGTAGTTGGATTTTCCGTAAACTCCTTCCAGATGGCATTTTTCATCAGTGGGGTGGGGGAGTCTCTAATTTGATTTCATATGATGCACATCAGTAATTTCAATAAATAAAGCGGTTAAATAATTCTAATAAAGCAAAAAGTTCAATTAGGGAGATCACTTCTCAAGTTTTCCCTCCTTTGTGTATTCATCTATGTGTGTTTCCACTGCCCTTCTCATTTTCTCGTTGTAATTTCTGGTGCTTTCATTTCTGTCAGAGCTCAAGCCACTCTTTTTTCATACAAATTTCTCCCACTGAAAATAATGTGGAGCCATTAATGAGGAAAGGTTGATCTTTGATTTTGTCACAGTACAGGAAAATAACAGAAAACAAAATTGAACATATGAAGTCTATGCAGCAGCAAATGTTGTCAGCAACGATCAGGAAAATGTACTTTTTATTTTTTAATATTTTGATTATAGCCTGCTATATATTCCGTGTTTGACTTACATCATTGGTGTAAAATATGATATCAACACAATATTTCAACCATTGGTGCAGTTGTGATTAGAAGTGAAACCCAATGTTTTGTGCTGTTTAGGAGAATGATACCTGTTTATGATACCTGCCTGAGGCCACAACTTATCTCCAGAATGTTGACATGCAAGTAGTTTCCTTATCCACACCCAGTATTATTCTGTAGTCTCATACACTGAATGACATGACATATATCAGTAGTGTTTTAAACTATTTATATGGCTCATAGGACAGAGGTGCCAGGAGCACCAGATATGTGAGCAGGATTGAAATTACCCAAAGATGTCAGAAAACTCTAGATGATTTCACTAACATCTACAGAGAATCACTGACGTTTATCGAGGACTTGATTGAAAACCTTGGGTCCTCAGGTCACTTCATCAGCAGACCCTCCCAGGTGGAATTAGCAAAGAAACAAATCTCGCCCTTATTAACGGAGCTGTCAACTTGTCCATCAGTAAGCCACTCTGTGCTGCATTTTAGCATCGCCGCTTGTAAGTCTGAGCTGCCAACCCAGAGACTGCACTTAAGAGGGAATTTCTGTAGATTTGATGTCTCCCAGTCAGTGCTCATTGATTGTCAATGCAAATCAACACAGGCGTCGATACAGAAGTCCATGGTTACACTGAACGCTGAGTGTTTCATTTAAATTGAACAGCTTTTTAAAAACGTTTCTGATGTAATTACATTAAAATCTAATGTTAACAGCTTATAGTGTTCTTCAGGTTGGGTGCAGATTTGTTTTGAAAATTGTCTATACTCCTAAAGTGCAACTGTAGTTTCTGTGAGCATCTTTCCTAGTCAGTGTATGTGACATTAGACAGAGAGTTATAGCAGAATTAGCTGAATACAGCCTTGATTGGCATACTCATCGGTGTGAACAAGCTCCTGGGTGAAATAGCAGCCAAGATCTCATCTCTGAGGACATGTGAGGACGTGCCCAATCTGTGATGACTGGATCAGTTGTCTCCTCCTGAGTGACTGCTATTTCATCTCTACATTTTCCTGCCTGTGCCATCAAGGCCCTGGAAACCATGAAAACACAGGTGCTGCAAAATACACACAGATGCATCTGACTACCTGCTGTGCTCACAAAATATCTCACTTTAATCACACTGCCGCTCACCATCATGAAAGTATAGCTGAAGTCGAGAAGCAGGCAAATGGAACCATGAAAGGAAAAATGCTCGAAAGCAGCAGATATAAAACACCCTTCGGCTGGGCTTAAACTAACATATTTTGTCAAATTAATATGAAAATACTATGTTAATCAGTCATGTACCAGCCACTTTAAAGCTTCTGTGTCACCGAAGAATGCTCTGTTTGCAGGACAGATCTAACCCCGCTCCTAACAAGAAATGAGCACAAAAATATCAAATGTACAGCTAAGAAAAAGTGACCAGAATCTACCAACTTTTTTCTCTGAAGGGTTTCAAGACTGTTACCTAACTCCATGAATTCCCTCCTTTGTGCTATCATGGTTGGTTCAGTCTTTCATTAAGCAGCTGCATGACAAAATGATTTCAGAACTCTCTCAGAGCACCTCTGGAGGTAGTAAAGCTTCAGGGATTTGTTTCACTCTCGAATAGCTGGTAAACGCAAAGCAGCAGGCAGGTCAGATCAGGCAGGTAATAATTTGATCAGCTGAGCCTGGAAGCAGCTGTTCCCACATGATGGCTTTCTCATGCAAAAAAAAAAAAAAAAGCTCCTTCCTACTGCTGGAGTGGAGGATTATAGAGAGTACATCAAACGCACTCAGGCAGAGGTAAGCTGAGAGTGAAAACCTGAGTGCTACTTCATTACCTTCCTATGGTTATTTGTGGTTGTCTATCTGTTTGTTGCCTTGTTACTTGCACACACCGAGTTTATTCACCTTTCAGCCCACTGCACAGGTTAGCTGGGCATTATTACAGTCTTTTTGTAACGGTGATTTTGAATTCGGTATTGACCATTGTTTTAAAACTTTGTGGCATAAAAGCGGTTATTGGAAGACGCTTTGGATGAGCTAGCACCTGGTGTTAATCATACGGCTTAATCATTGCAATGTATCATGGATTTGATTTAGTTCAACCTTTATTTGTTTGATCAACTGAGCAAAACACAGGGACACAATAGAAGAGAGCAGTAACCTGGAGAAACAAATTGTATTTTAGGGTTGTAGCTGAATTTATTTGCTTTTTAATCCACAGGAATCATAATTTGGAATACTGTTTGGCTTACTTTTACTTTAAAGCAACTTGTGTATTTTTAATGTGATCATAGCAATTTCTGAATAATTCTGAAGGCATAAGCTTTTTGTTTGTAATAAAATTTCAACAGTCAGGTGAAAAACTTCATGGGCAGTCTAAAATGTTTTGCTCCATGTGGTACTAAAAGGAGGAATACAGAATGCTCATTATAATGTTTTAACAACCACTTCTGTTGTAATTTAAAGCAACACAATGTAACAGCGCCCCCTGCAGGCTCTCTCTGGGTCTCCTGAGCAGAAAGTTCTGTTGCTGTAAATAAATACGCCCTATCCTGTTTATAATTCGCGGATATTTTCAAAGTCTTTTTACTGATTTACAGCCTTCTGAACTTAAAGAGCCTGATTTCTGGAAGTTTAAGCTGCTGACTATCACTGAGAGAGAGAGTTAAGCTATATAGAGTAAGTGCGGGCGTTTGGTGGATTTGGAGGGAATGAAAAGAGGCACCGTTTCTCCCTGTTATTTCATGGTAAAATAGTTGTATAATGTTGCCTTAAAGATGCAGCTGAATCGGTTTGTGTTTCTAAAACTTTCTATGACGCATCTTTCTTTCTGTCTTCACTTCTCAGATCCCCATTTTCTGCCTTCAGTATTCAAGGCACCTTTTCACATCCATGATTACCAGTGTAAGCACACTGAGGCAAAACATGTCTATTTGGAAACACAGAGCACCCAGAGGAACAGAATCTTCAGTTTGTGCAGGTGAATTACAAGAGTGAGGCTTTCAGCACAGGCAGGCCTTGAAGATCCCCTTGGAGTGCGCTTCTCATCAGTGGGAATGCATTCACAGGTCATATAATGAATCAATGCTCACACACTAGTGTAATAACAAGGCTTTAGTCTGGAGTGTTCGATGTAAAGCCTGTACGCTGTACAGTCAAATGGACTCTGAAGGCGATTTTCTCAGGCCAAGCTTGATTTCCAGCATTTTGGAAGATGGGGTTTTTTTTTTTTTTTCTCTCTCTCAGTGGAGTGTTCTTCTGAGATTTTGGCATCAAACATTGGACAAGACTCATAGGCTGGAAATGTTAAGCGTGGTCATATGTATCCTTAAAACAATGCTGCTAAATCCAGGTCCATAAAGAAATGTTTTTCCCAGCTTGATGAGGAAAAACGTGGCCTGTACAAACACCTTTGATGAGCTGGAACGCTGACTGAGAGCTAGGCTTTACTGCCCAACAGTAGCTGACCTCACTGATGCTCATGGGGGCTGAATGGGATCAGATCCCCTGCAGGTTCCAGGATCTCTTGGAGAGCCGGGCCCCAGAAGACAGAGGGTTGTTAGCATCATATCACAACCCTTGTTCTTTTAGAGTGCTATGTTTAAAATGAGGAGCACCTTTTTAGCATTTGTCATATTTTAGATGCACAGATTCAAAATGTGGCGTGCACGGAGTCCTGTTTGGCCTAAACTGCTGATCAGGATTCAGTGACATTATCTGATCACAGCCAAACAAATAGCTGTTCTTCCTACTTCTTCCAGCTCCGCTCTGGGATCCTGGACCAGATCCCAGGGTCTCCTCCCTGTTGACAGTCCAGAACAACAGTGAACATAAAGAAACTTGATCAGATGCTGAACCACTTCAGTAGTCTGTTGTAGATGCAGTGTAATCAGTGGCGCTTACTCCTCACGGGTGTCCAAGGTCAAGTCGTCAGATTTTTTTCTATATATAGCCTGAATATCACAAATTATCCTGAGAGGGCTTTACAGTCAGAATACAACAGGGTGAGGACCTGTCCCCAAGAATGACCCTCAGAACAACATGAAAGAAGTTTGAATTCCTGAAGGCAGCTTGTTCCCAATTATAAAGGAGGCCGCCCGCTGTTTTCAGGCAGAGCACTGCATGGCCCCAGCTTGGCGGGTACTGATTCACATCCCAGCTGCAAACTGCCGTGAGGTGCATGCTGGAGGTCGCAGGGTGATGAAGCCAGTGTTGGTATGTGATCCGACCCGGAGAGTTCACTGTCTGTAAACAAGGATATGCTACATAAATGAGGACAACTGGCTTTGAAAGAGAGGAGTTGTTGATGGAGCCAGCCCTGATAGGCCTAGTAAGGAGATACATACCATGTACAGTAACTGCAATTTCACCTGTTCAAGTCCGGGACTGGGAACTTTACAAAATAAGCGTCTTCCAAACTCCCCTGCACATTTATTATTATTTTGATCAAAAATGAAAACAAAATTATATAATGCAAGCAGTATTCTGACTCCAGTTGTCTCCGCAGCATTAAAACACATTAGTCTGAAATACAGTAGAGAGTAGAGTCTGACTCGGGTTGCATCAAAATGAATTAAGTGTCTTTTTGTCCGCTTATTTTGAAACCTCAACTGTTTACTTATTGCATCTTTAAACTAATTATTGAAGCAGCATACATGGCCTGAAGCGGCTGTAGTCTGTGTGTGATCACAATAGATGAAGAGATATTTTTAGAGCACTATAAACTTTAATGTAGCTCCACCAACCAGGCTCAACATTAATAAAGATAGAGCGCAGAATAGCAAAACACAGTAGAATTTCTAAATAAACCGATAAGCTGCTCCTGTGTCTGTGCTTGTTTTGTTAACATGTTAGCCATTACAGTTTGTGAAGTGGGCAGGTGGCATACTGTGTCTCATTTTTGATGTTTTATGTTTGTATACTTCCATGTACCAACTTGCATAGTGTGTGAATTTCGACAGGAAGTGTTGTCTCAAATCAAACTGATCATGCGATCTACGACAACCGCAGCACGTATTTTGATGGCCGACTATCGTGGTCAAATTTTGGAGCTTGCATGCTTTCTTGACTTAAAAATTTACATTTTACTATAACATCATCTGTGCCAACAATATGTCCTCCATTTCAACAAGCTTGAAAAGAGTTGATGGTCGAGCCAAGATGGCGACTCACATTGAGGGGAGAGGAGTCCAACGTTCACACTCAACTTAAGAGTACATCATCTGTATGTTGTCACTGTATGTTGTCATAATTTGTCAGTGCGGAAACACACTTAATATAGCAAGTAAGTTATTGAAGAATGCAAAATAAAGACATACAGTGCAATCGGTCAGCTTGTTGTTCTGATACTCTGCCCCTAGTGGCCGTAAAAACATGAATACAGCTTTAAATAAACTTTTATAATTGATGTTATTTGTTTATATTTAACCATTTCTGATATGAATGCATTACATTTAACTTAGTTTTAAAGCTGAAAGCAGTAGATTTATTTGTATATGGGTACAAGTAATCAGTAGAATGAGACTGTCCAGAGGAAATGTGTTGCTTTCAGGGTCTGATGTATGTACATTTAATTAAATTTTTATTCTAATCAAATTTAGTTCATTCATTTATATATCTACAGTACATAAATGACTTGAGTGTACACATTAAAGTGGGGGTCATTATTGGGAGCATTGAGGCTCATCATCTTTGACTACAGCAGCTTTGATTCTCTGAAATGTAAACTTGACATTGGTTTGATATTATTTACTTTCAATGTTTAAGCTGCACTTGTGAGCAGGCACCATCCCACTTATTCATTGCCTTGCTGTGACAGAAGTTAATGTAAGCCGCTTGGGTTGAGGCTTTCATCCAAAGTGCCTACAGTACCATCACTACACTTCATTTTTAAGTGTGGTGGTCACAGTGAAAACCTCGGCAGTCTGAATGGGCATGAGATTCAGGCCACAAGGTCAGAGGAGGTAACTTTGCGGTTCTTTTAGTGTTGAGGATTTGTCTGGAAAGTGAATTTGATGTTTCTCAGGTGATGATATTTCCCTTATTATTGCATGTTGATACAGCTTGGTTGTACTTTCTACTGTAGCTGTAGATAATTTGTTAGACACGTAAGTAACTTTAAATTTTTCATGTCATGTCACACTTGGGACTTCATTTGGCATTTTCTGCAGGAATCGACCAGACAACTTGCTTCACTGCATCTCTTTGCCTCTTTTCCTCCCTCCCTCCACCTTTTCCTTTCTGTTCCCCTGGTCTTCTGAGGAATCCCACATTTTCCCATTTGGTCAGAGACAGTCTGTGGGGTTAATCAGTCCCAGGATGCTGCTGCTGCTGGGGAAGAGAGGGAACTGACACTGGAGCGAAGGTGGTCAAGACAACACATGGTGTCCTCCAGCTGTGGTGCAGCTGAGGTGATTGAATCTGACGTGTTTTATTACAAGTCCTGACATACATCCTTTCACCCCAACCCCTGCAAGACAAATGCTATCTATCCATGTAGACTGATACAAGCCATGCGTAACCTGCACTTAAATATGTCTTCTCAGCTTCTAGTTGGAGGCAAATCAGATTTACTCTCTGGGGAAAAAGTATAAATTGTGGCTAAATGCTCAATATAAATGAGAACCTTTGGAAGTTTGAATGAAGGTTTTTCACCAGAGTCTGGTAGCTAACTTGGTACCTTGAAAGAAAACAAAGAAAAGCAGATGAGAGGATTATAAAATGTTGCTCTTTCATTCAGTTGACTTGATGCAAGGCAACAAATTCTAGTCCTTGATTTGACTTTTGGAAGGTGCTAAGAGGCAGGAAGTAACTGATTAAACTGGGGCAGCACTAGCTTAGAGGCTTGTGAAGTACACACACACACACACACACACACATCCTGTACACCTATCTTTGTGGGATCCTTACCACCGCCAGCTGCCCAACCCATAACACTACAACCAAGTCTTAACCCTCAACTGCTATTTAATCTTGTGGGTCCAGTATTTCGTCCCCATTAAAGCTGTCAGACCCCTGACAGCACAGTGGGCTCCTTGGTTTTTGGAACCCATGACTATAGTAAAACAAGCCCACATTCACACACAGAAGTAGATAGAGAAATTCAATACATGCATGCAGACAAATGCTCCATTTGCCTCCTAGATGTTTGCTGTTTTTCACATTAAGCCGATGTTTTTAGCACAGTGAGTACTAAAAACTTTTGTCCTGTTGAAAATCTGTTCTTGTTCCTGCAGCTGCTGATCTTTATAAAACCTTTTACAACCCACTGGTTGTCAAAAAAAGTGCTTTACTTAGTTCGAAAAGTAGCGCCACTTTGCCGTGAAGCTCCACTTCACAACAGGTTAGAGTAGGTGGAATGAATAACAGAATGCTATATTAACATAATACCACTCCCAACACAGACTGCAGCTGAATCAGGACCTCTGACACAAGGATTTTAGTTCAGTCAATTAGCACACAGGTGGGAGGTCTACTCCGCAGAGGAGTCAGAAAACAAATTACAGCTTCCTGTTTATTCACCGAGTTGGTCGTGGTCCAAAAACAAACCTGTGCTGTGTTAGTTTTCACACTACAGCCAGATGGTTCCAATTAAAGGAATTTTCCAAAGCGACACAGTGGCTTCAACAACAAATTGAAAGATTGACATCTAGTCTATGTCTATCACTCATGGTATTTATTTAAATGACTAGCTTACATTTTTCTATACTAATTCTCTGCTTACCACGTAGGCAGGTGCACATTCAATAAAGTGTGGAAAACAGTGTCCCACTTCATCATGATTACAAGTCGGAAAATGGATCTACCTAAGAAGAATTAGACCAGAGCTTGAAAAATGAGTAAAGTACCAAAGAAAACTGGGTCCACATAAGTAAATTTGATTAGTTTTACACTGTGTCTTCATGTCAAATATCAACAGTAAAACATCCACATTAAACACAGTATCTTCTCATAAAGTATCTCCTTCTTTTTGTAAAATTTGGCAGCCTCTAACAAAAACACTCCTTTTGGCAATAAATCCATCCTTACAGTGCAGCTTTTTTTTTTTTTTAATAAGCTCGGACTTTATGAATCACACCATCAGTTTTATTTATGAAATGCCAATTGTATTCACACAGATGGATGGATAGGTTTAATTTTTAGGCCTCTGCAGTAGTAGAGTGTAGGTTTGAATCTGTATCCTCTGGGTAATAATTCAGTCTGGGTGCTGACAGGCACAGACAGATCCTTTGATTTTCACCCTGTTTCATTTCCCCCCTGTTCATTTTCCAATTAGCCAATCTGAGGTCCACCTGCACTGTGGGACAACGGTTGTAAATGATTTCTACTTTCTATCCAATATATCACAGCAAATGAACACTCAGAGCAGAGGTGGATAATTCACTAAGCGTTAACAAAATAAGGAATGAAATGGATAACAACAAAAATATGACCTTTCTCAAGCACATTATTGCATTTCTGATCTCAATATAAATACTGTGGTCAATAAAATAATAACAACCAATGAGCATAATACAGGATTGGATGCAGTGGTGATAAATTACAGGCCAGTGGTTCTTTGTGAGGCAGAGATGTTGTATAAAGAAGTTGACAATGATTAGGGCAGATTTTTACCACATAGACCAGCAAGGACAGCTGAATGCAGGTAAGGACAGAGTGGAAAATCTGCATTTGAAAAAGAGGCTTTGAGAACTGAAATGCAAAAGTCACCCTACTCCAAGATAGGCATTAGTATCTGTGTTCTTACAAAAGATGTTATCTGGTAAGCAGGATCTGTTACATCTCAGTGCATGTTTTTGATGAAAACACCTACAAATGTAATTCTGTCCGATTAATTGTAAACAGTCCACCTACCTCCTCTGATTCTAATAGAAGACCTGAATGACAGGACAAGGGCGCAAGGTACTGCAAGATGGATGATTTTTGCAATATAAGGTGCAATCAAAAAATTCTGACATTGTTCCTGTTGCAAATGAACCAAGTATGGCACAATAATGTGTGTGCAGCAGGTGTGAAGATTAACTTTCGCGAGTCCGTATTCTGCGGTACCTCAACATCTGGATCTGTAGTACCTGCATTTTTGTGACCACCTGCAGGTTCACATTTGCTGTTTCACCGTGGAGTAGAAGCAACACCATGTCCAAGTCTGTGAGGATCTCTGTCAACAGGCCCGGGATGACCCAACCTTCATATTGAAGATCATCAACTGTGACAAGAGCTGGGTCTACGACTATGACCCGAAGACCAATCAGCGGTTCACAGTGGAAGAGCCTGAAGTCTCCATGACCAAAGCGGGCGCGTCATGCTCGTCTTTGTCTTCAACATTCACAGGGTTTTGCACCTGATTTTGTCTCCCAAGGTCGGATTGTCAGTGCCGAGTTCTACTCCACTGTTCTGAGGAAGGACATTCGGTGCAGATGACCTGAACTGTGGCACAATGGCAGTTGGGTGCTCCATCACAACAATGTACCCCTTTTACTGGGAGGGTGTTTTTTACCTTGCTGGATTGTTCTCCCTGTGACTACTTCCTCTTTCCCAGAATGAAATTCAAGCTGAAGGGTCGCTGTTTTGACACAGCAGCGGAGGTCTGGCATGAGTCACAGATGGTGCTTGATGCGCTTACAGAACAAGACCTCTACCCAAAGTAGGTGTTCTAGATGTTGCAGGAGCACTGGGAGCGTTGTATTGCTGCACAAGGTGACTGCTTCAAAGGGGGCGGTGGCCGGTGCTTGTAACAGGCACAGTCTCTTGCAAACTTTTCATTGCACCCTGAAGTTTATGGCTGCACCTTGAAGTTGATATGGTTTCTCCACAAAAAAATAATTAGGAGACATCTTGTGTCCAGCAGTGAATCTTTTGAATCAAATTGTTTTAGATAAATCCTGTCTCCTTAAAAGCAGATACATGTTGTTATGTTCTCCTAACAGCATCATGCTGCTATCACATCTGAACACTATCCACGCAACAACTTTGTGGAGAGCATGACCTTCTACCATGTGTCAAATAGAATTATGCTCATTACTCACACAGATACAACTCCACTGATGAAAAACTCAGTCGCATTGCTTCATCTTGATATGAGCCAATTATCTGCTGAAATTAGAAATTAGAAATTAGAAAATTAATACAGAAATCACACAACACCGGCTCCCTCCCTCCATACACGTAAATGTGCTGTAGCCGTCGAAGTTGCCGTAGCTACCATCTGTCGAACAGCCTGCGAGGTGAGATGATGGAGGAAGAGCAGGAGAGAGGTTTCTAATGAGGCAGAAAAACAGTGACGGAGCATAGGTCGTGTGGAATGACCCTCAGGAAGGACACATACAGCATCCTCCATCTGGAGTCCATCTCTCTGCCTGCAGCTGCTCACCTGGAAAGCTCCGTCTGGCGGTGGAGATTCATGCTCAGAGCTTCGGCAGGAGTCCACCTGCACGCACTGACTCTGCATTAAACCCTGAACAACAATACACTAATCCCTTAATTTACTTTGGCAGCTACAGTTCAGGTCTCTGGGTTATCTCTACAACTCCATATCATCATTTATTTTTGTATTATTGTCGATAATTAAATCCATTCCAGTGCTGAATTTCAACGTGTCAGAGAGAATATAGGAAGAGAAAAAGAGCCCGCCTGTACTTTTGACATGGTTTGTTGACCATGGGCCATCATTTCCAATTTGTATTTTACATAGAAGTAAACAAAAGTCTAGAAAAGTGCAGGTGTTTCTTAACAGGAAAGAAAAATTAATTTACACTGGCAGCTTGGTGATGCTGTAGTGCTCATTATTTGTAAGATGTATAAACTTGTTTGTTGCAGTCACAGTGGCAGGGAGTTTTGGTGTGACTCAGGAGGTAGAGCAGGTCAGGCTGTTCACTAATCCAAAGGTTGGTGGTTTGATCCCCAACTCCTTCAGTCTGTGTGTCGAAGCATCCTTAGGCAAGATACTGAACCCCCAAATAGTCCCCAATGTAGCATTGGTGAGTCTGTGTGTGTTGAAGAAGCGGTGCATCAAAAGGATTTATTGTACTGTCCATTGTTTTGTTGTTGTTGTTGTTTTTTGTCTGTGAGGACAGCAAAAACACACACAGTATTTCACTCTGAACCCAAATTGTCAGCCTGCTGAGGAATGAAAGCCAGGGCATCACCAGACTCCACTGGGTTCATCCTCTGGAGAAAATGAATGTCTGTATGAAATTTCATGCAAATCTGTGTAATATTTATTGAGATATGTCAGTCTGGACCAAAGTGGTGGACCGACCAAACGACTGACTAACAGACTGACGCTGTCGTATAGACAGATTGACTCTTCCTAATAAGAAACTGCGTTGTCACAGGAGCCAGGTCTTGGCTGCCAGGCAACCTCACATCCCAAGAGCCCATTAGTGTGGCTAAAACTGATTTGTAACACAAGCACAAAAACATGTCTAGTATTCTAAATACTTCTGAAATATACAGATGCATAATCATGGCATTTCTTCCTATTTTTCCTCTCAGTTTTTTTTACAACCTGTGTTGACTTAGAGGCACTTACACATCAAGGACTTTACCCTTTATTTCAGACAATTATATGGTAAGATTTGGAAGGAGACTCTCTGCACAAGAAATCTGGGCAGCGAAGATAATTCTGCTGGTCTAACTAATCCTTCTAAAACATAAGAGACCAGCAGCATCAGCAGTAAATGTAAGCATGAGCATAGATAAGATGACGACACCTGTGTGTGGCTGCAGTCAGAGAATTAGAGATTCAGCAGAGCAGAAAGTTTATAAAGGTCACCAAGTGCACTTATGAGCTTGTGATTGGATGTCACTAGGCAGCTGGTAGCTGACGCATCAATTAAACCAGAGATATCAAGATGGTATATAGCAGACCTGACTGTGACTTCAGTGCTCTGCCTGAACTAACTCTGAGCTGTGATTAAGGACCTCACTTACTGTAAACTACAGTGATCAGTGTCCCGCTGCAGCAGATAACACTGCAACTTTTTGGGCTGCAGGGACATAAACTGTCTGTCTGGTCTTTTAAGATGAAAATGATTAGCAGCACTCTAAAACCGCTGTGGCATGAAATGGATTGAAATTTTGAAGCAACACAGTCTGACTTTGCCTGAGCAACAGCAGCCTCTGCAGCCTCGAGCGGTAATAAATTCTGTTTTGGCGACGAGTCCGAGCAGTGCAGCGGTTTTTCACGTACAGAAAACAAAGCCTATCATTCGCTTGACCATAGCTCTTGAACTGGAACACAGCTAAACAGTGTTTATTCCTAATGATCCCTGGCTTCTGCAGCAGGAAGTGCTGTTGCTGTAACAAACACACTAAACTCTGTTTCTAATTCTTGATATTTTCAAAGTTTCCTGGCTGGATATCAGAGATGAACGCTGGTTTTTAACTGACCCACAGTTCAGCTTTACTCTTGAACGTGCTGGGCCTGATTCCAGCAGTTTAAGCTGCTGACTATCACTCAGTTAGAGGGAGATCATACCCACTCACCAGAGTTACATAGAGCAGGGAACAGGCTACAACATGGTGCTTTTTCCCTTATACTTTTTATTCAGCTACATTATCTCTGGTTCATGCACATTTCCAGGAATAAAAAACACTAACGGTAATTTCCCCTGATAAATTATTTACTCCTTCCTTTCACTTGCCCTCTTATAAGGTTGAGTTTAATTGATATGTTGTTTAGAGTTGCAGTTGTGTTTTATTTATGGAAGATAGTCTGTGTGTTGTGTGTATTTGCTAGTGTTTGTACATGTTAAAATACAAACATCTCTGTATAATTAGATATACTTGACATACTGTGTATGCAGAGGTATGTCTTGAGATTACTGTACATACTGGGGGTAAACACTTGATGCTTTAATTAACACAGATGGATGAATGTTTGTGTTTGTGTGTCTTCACTCAATCACACATCCATCTGTTTCCTGTGGTGCCTCTCTCAGCTCTTATCTGACCGAGGAGATGATTTGAAATGAGCTATAAACAAACTCGCCTTCATTACCGGCAGCGGTCTGACTCAGAGGCCAGCGACTCCCCCAACATGCTCAACTCTGAGAGGCAGATTATGTTGTAGACACAAACAATGTGAAGATTACGTTCAGCAGAGACACCAGACAGCAAAAGGTTTACAGTTGGTGTACAGGCGGTGGTGGAGGTGGATCTGCAGTACATCTAAATTAAGATGCAGTTCACATGTGTAATCCTCCCTATACCAAGACCTGTTTCCAAAAAAATGACAACATCAACCTACATGTTTAACATACAGGAACACAATGTCTTGGTTAAAGGAAAGAAAAGAAAGGGAGTTTAATAATCGAGATTTGTCCGATTTTGAAAAGGAAGATCTTACAAAACTTTCAGGTTAGTGTGTGAGAGAATCCATTTTAGAGCAAACTATAACTTCTTGGTTATCTTTACGTTGTCTAGGACCATCCTGAAAATGGCTGTCACAAGGTTAGGATCAATAACTGTGGTGTTAAAACCCCTGTCCAAAAATCCTCCAGCTGCAGACAGGACCAAAACATACACTACTGCAGGTCTCTGAGAAACGTGTAGCCAGTTTGGTGCTGCTCAGATGGAACCTTTAAAAGGGCTTTTTGTGCCTCATAACTATAGACTGAGGTGTAAACTGAAAGTTAAAAAATTGCAGTATTTTTAAAGACATGATCCCGTGGCTTGCAGAAAACAGAATCAAATAAAATCAAACTTATAGACTGGAAAGTGTGAGGATGATCTCAGCAGCATGAGCAGTATTTTACATTATTTATAAGAGAAGAGATGTTAAAATTCTTCACTTTCTAAATGTTTTCTTAATGATTTAATGTGCTTGGTCAGCAACATTATTCACTACATAATGAAATTAATTTGAAACTTAACCTGAACCCAGTGTTGGTGAGGAACTAAGAACCATTTATTCAAGTATAATTTTGAGGATCCACTTACTGTATACACCTACATTTAACATGAAATGTTGCACAGATTTGAGGTGTTGCAACTTTTGCTTGAACAAAATTTTACACCCAGTGTTATGAGCTGTGTAAAACAGAAGGAACAATAGAAGTTAAAAACTTTCTGACCTGAGAAATGGAAGACGGTAACATCTTGTAAAAGAAACACAGCAGATAGATTTTCTTTAACAATACACCCTGTTATAACTTCATGTACACTTTCCCTCATTAGGAGGACCATCGGATCTGTGACAGAGGCTGGGGAGACAGAAAATGGCAAACGCATAAATAAGAGAAATCTGCAGGAGCACAGCCATGAAAAGTGATGCAAAATGTGTTGCATCAGTGAATCTGCATTTAAATAAACAACACCACAAACAACAACACTGCATATAAAATACGCTGAGCAAGACAAATGAGCATGAAAACATTCTGCTTGCATGAAGAGCTGATTTGGTCTTATTTGTAAATCCATCGATCTTTGCTGCAAGTTTTTAATTCTAACATCAGAGGTTACAATATCTCTAACGTGGCACTTTGCTCTAAAGCTGAATCTACTACTTTTAAGCTGATGATGTGTGTTGTGATTCTGGTGATGCTGCCACTGGATTCTGCTCACTTAAGTGATGCAAATGCAACCACACAGACAATTCGCATCATTATGCACTGAGAGAATGATTCAGTCTCCACAGAGTTGAACTATTACCATAGTGTGGTGTTGTAATTGTTCAGTCACAGCGACTGAAAAGATCTTGCACCTAAGGCTGAATTTTTTTTTTGTAAAGTAATTGAGCAAGTTTTCAGAATCCCTGAACATGAAGAAATGTCTTTTTGAAAATAATTATCCTCTGACTCAGCAGAATTCATAAACCTCCATCCAATAATATCTGTTTCAACATAAAAGCATTTTTCCTTATTGTCTGTCAAAGAAGAGACAGACAATCGTTGCTTCAGGGTAAAATAAATCCAGTGGCGTCATGTGGCCATCAATTCTTTCTCAGCCCAGATCAATTACAATGTTTTTTTCCAGCCCTAAACAAAATGGTATCAGTCCAATTCTCTACCTTGGCTGAAGACCAGCCGCCTTGCTGTAGCTGTATGTCTGCCAGTGAGGTATCAAAGTGAATTTTGCAGGGAGCAAATGCTTATCATTTGGATGGGTCTGAGTGTCAAAAAAGCAATTTGTAACATCAAAAGAATATCTAAATGTGTCCCATTCTGGAGCAGGAAGACATTCTGTTCATCGCCGTCCCATTACTGTGGATTCTGGATGTCTGGCACAGATTTCAAAGAGGGATAAAGTATACACACACATCAAAAAGAGGCTGACATACAAGCAGAGCCAAACAATAATACAGACGCATTGCTGCCTCATCAATGGAGAGTGGTGACATCCTTCTGATGCAAGATGGGACGGGCGTCAAGTTTGATACACGAGGACAAGCTCCAGTTTAAACCCCATCAGATGATTTTATGGCCACTGGGAACTCCAAAGACAAACTCCAAAACAAAGAGAAACGTTGGCATTTAGAGTCTCACCAGATTAATGTTCAGAGGCGACATATTGTTTGAATGAATGACTGAAGCGCTACATATATTGATGGCGTCACCAGGGGATGGTTGGAGTGGTTAGGGTTAGGGTTGGTGGGTGTATGAAGCAGATGGCTGTCACAACAGAGGCCAAGGTTCAGGTCCACAGTCTGTCTGTGGTTAGGTTTAGACAACAGAAGCAGTTTGGTTAAGGTTAGGGAAAGATTCTGGGTTTGTCTGAAGTCACTGTGAATGTTTTCTGCATTAAACCCAGACACAGTCTTTTCTTGACCTTAACCAAGTCTTAACATAAACATGAAAAGGTTTAATAATGCTTTAGCCAGTACAAGTAGATACTGCACTGTAAGAAATCAGATATTCTGTTGGAAAATAGAGAAATGTACTTTTATGAAGGCAATTTATTCTCCTTTTAGTTCTGGTTTAGTCTCCACCAACCTCTGGAAAAAGGCTAGTCACCAGCTTTGCTTGTCCACTGTTTGGTGCTGAACAGTTTATCAGAGCTTGATTGCTAACAAGGTTGGTAACAACTCTGGGACTGAATCAAACACTAAAAATGCTGTAAAAACTAGGGATAGGCATTTAAAGAAATTTCTTTGATCAATGATCGGGATAATTAACATCAATTATCCATTAATCGCTGTTTTTTATACTGAAAATGCTTATGGCAGAAAAAAGGCATCTATAGAAAATGTGTTTTTTCCTCAATGAAATCTTTATTCCAAGAAGAAATTACTGTCCAGCAACAATCATCTTAAAGCCTTTAACAACAAAATTCTTAAAGATCAATAATCGATCAGCAATCAATTCCCATCCCTATTAAAAATCAGCCAAAGAACTTCAAAAGCCGCTGATTGTGATAATTCTTTGTGGGTTTCTCACTATTATCATCACACTGATTCACAGTTCGCAGAGTTTAATTAATGTAGGTTTATTATTTGAAATTCTACAGCAGATCTTTTCATGGCATCATGAAAGAAGAAATGCATACCTCACATCCATACATCGGGCTGTTAGTCCTTTGATCAGTTCGTACAAAAGCTTTGACAAAACAACATATGAATTCTGACTGTACAGTAGACATGTCACACAAGTTTCTCTCACTAAAATTCTTGTCCTGTCAAAGTTTCAGCTGTTGCCACTTTTCACCTCATCCCCAGAAAAATCCATTTCAGGCCCATTACAGGAGGATCTGCTAGACAGAAAATTGCCCAATCTTTGCAAAGGCATTTGCGGTAAATGCAGTCATTGACTTGATAGGACCCCATGATTATTGTCAAGTGGAATTACTCTGTTCCGATACTGAATGCACCATCAGCCATTTGGTCCTCTGTGCTGGACTGAACTGATGTCACAGGCTGGAGACAAATGGTCAGATTCCACGTTCAGCCCGGGTACCATCACTATAATGGATACATCCAATTTCCTCCAGCCTGGAATCCATTTGTTTGCAAGTTGAGTGCATTCAAGGCTTTTAAATCTCAGGCTCACAGGCAGTGCTTCAGGCGGCGACTGTGCTCATAATAACAAATTAAAATTTCATTAGGAGAAGCTAATTTCAAGTGGAGAAAATTTCTTTGACAAGTTGGATGGTTTTGGGACATTAAATGGAAACAGGGCGAGCATATTAAAACGCCAGGCTGTTTGCACACATCCTCATACGCAAGTGTTACACTAATACAAGTGACATGTTCGTCCATGCAGATTTACTTGATTCACTGTTGCTGTCCCAGACTCACACACACAGCAACATGCCAGAGTATCTCTTTTTGAAGGAGTTAGACTTGTGTGATGCTCAGACTGAATAGGAACACAAACAATTTCAGTTTTCAGTGACAAATGAAAAACAGCCACTATCATCATTGATATAAACACAGAGACGATGATTCAGCCTCAACAAAAATCAGCAAACATTAACTATTCTGTAGTGGAAAGTAGTCAGAGGAGGAGGAGGACATATTTAGTGACAACAATGTGCTTTTAACACAATCTTAATTAATCTTTTTTAGAGTTGGAGGTATGGATGGGCAATATCGTCTCTGTAAAATGATATGGACATCGACCCCAAATGTCAGAAAGTCATTTCACACAGTCACTCGCTATCTGCTGATGATGGCTCTGCTGGCAGGGAGGCTAGGCCTAGTACTCGTCTCCGTGTATAGCTTTATAGACCCCCATTCCCTGTGTCATTTTTGTCTTTATCACAATAAATACCAGAAAATATTAAGTCCAAGTCCATATCGCCCATCCCTAGTTGGAGGGTGTGTAACCGGCTTTCGAAGAGCCGTGTGTAGCCACCAAAACTAAGCTAGCAGATGGATAGTCAGTAAATCCTGACAAACTGCAGTTTCCTGCTTGTTTTCTGTTTCTACATGTGTTAAATACAGAAGATGCCATGTGTCAATGTGGTAATGTAAATACAGTTTTCAAATAACTTTCCCAACATTGACTTTATCATTGATGTGGATTTTCTGTCTGAAGTAACTTTCAAAATTATGGAAAGAAGAAGAGGTGGCTTTAAAATGTTTCCTAAGTAACTGGTGGGTGAGATCACAGATCTTCTACTGTCTGTGAGCAAAGGAAATCTTGCTCAGGAGTGAAACACGATGGGGAGTAGAAACTGGAGAGGATTCCTCAGAAGCTTCACCTACTCTGGTTGTTTTAAAACTTTGACTGGATTTATTTCCTGCTCCCACACTCCCACTATGAGGGAGGTCAGTGACATGCTGTGAGTGTGGGGGATATAAATGATCCTCAATGAATTTGATGTAAAACTTTAACCCACAAGTCAAAGCTGTGTCTTTGTGCACGTGACCTGACGCCCACGTTTTATACATGCCTTCCCTGTTTGAAATGGATGATACAGTTAATGCTCTTTTCCACCCATAAATTGATGCTGTTGTGAAAAACTGGAGAGCCCTCTCATCTCCCTCCTACTTGGTGACTGATTCCACTGTCATCACATCCAGCTGCACTCACACTCTCATACCTCTGCATCAGTGTGACAGTCAACATCATACCATCATACCACCTCTACTGCAATTTTCAGAAATATCCTACAGATACGGTTGATAATACCGAGCCGCAGACCGGATGAAATGACGCCTGCGATGACTGGATGCAGAGGTGAAAAATGAAGCTCCATCTCAGTCCCCCAGATTATCAAGAGGACACTTTAAATTCAGGCATCATATCCTCCTTCTCATCTCCTCTTTCCATCAGTCCTCCTCTGGAGTGGAGAAGAATAGCGCTGGTTTTTGGTCAAGTGTGGTCCACTTCTGCTCATACCCACTATGATGTCGATGATACTCAAAGTGCTCTGATTAGTTGAACGTGTAGATACGCACACATGCACACAGATAAAACACTGCATCTGTTTGATCTGATAAATTTTCCTTGAAGAATAACAGTGTATTATACCGGAGTTTATTGTGAACCAGAACCACTGCACAATTCTTTTATTTTGTTTTACTTAGGGATGTTGTTGCAAATTAATTAGCAGCATTGCTTGATGGCAGTATTGGATTTATCAGGTATTTAATTCACTTGTTGGTGGACATGTTCTGTGTTTTGTTTAAGGTTTGAAAGCAGGTGGAGTATTGTTCAACTTAAAGTTACCAGTAGACATGGGCCGGTTACCAGTTTCAAGGTATACCGCAGTTTGAAAAAGTCAAGCCACTAATATTTTCCATCATACCGTTCCTACAGTATAAGCTGTTTTCCTCCCATGTTAAAATGACTTGTCAAAGACAGAAGGTGCAGGAATCCCTCCTGTTGTGTGCAGCATGGATTAACACGACCCCTCCCCCTCCGGTCCGTGCTTTAAACCTGATTTTGTGTCCCTGGGAGCACCACCATGAACGTATGCAACAGCTACGAGAGTTAGCATGTCTAGCATCAGTGAAATAAATGCTATAGGCTTGGTACTGTGGCAGATAATAATTAGCTAGCTAACATCAGCTAGTTTCTCCACTAACGTTGCGTCGCGGAGCAGAGAAGAGCAGAGATTGTTGAACTGCAGGTTTAGGCTCATTTAAGGAACTTATTTAAAATATATATATAACATACATGTCTACTAATGTTCCAGATATTCTGTGTTGTTTAAAAATAAAATAGATTGTGTTCAGTGGAGAAAAAAGTTGTTTAGAATACCTCATTTTAGAGCTGTAATCACAATACCACAATACTGCTTAATGTTATCATACTGTCAGAATCTCATACTTGCCCATTCCTACCTACCACTGATGCTCTGCCACTTCCTGCTTGTGCTTCTCAGTAAATCCACTTGAATGTGAGGTCAGTGGTAAGCCTTTACTGTGGGAAATGTTTACACAACTTTGGCAGTTAGCTAATGATACTAGATTTACTCCTTATACAGTGGATTTTTAAGTTTTCTGCTTGTGTTGTTGGAAGCTCATGAAAAAATACAAAATTTATATATTTCTAGTTTTTAGATCTCTCCTCGTTTTGTGCACAGTCACATACTTTGAATCATGAGAATAAAAAACCTTGTGCTGCCTCCATGCACATAATGCCTGCATACCATGGTGCAGCTAAAAGGGACAAACCAGGTCTTTATCACAATACAGATGACTCCAGTTGACTTGACAGGTGGTGTCTATTTCAGACTTAAATCTGCGTGGTATGACAACAGGCCTAACACAGCCGCTGAACAGCTTCACCGGAGCAGCAGGGGGTTAATTATCCTGCTCAAGGACAGTGCTTTTGGTGGGAATGGATTTGCTGGAACAGACACTGAGTGTTAGTTCAGCAAGCACACAAATCAATACTGAGGCTTTTAAAACGACTGCACATGAAACCACAACCGTACACGCTTAACCGAGGATTTACGATTACAAAGTGAAACATCTCGTGTTTGCTCAGATTTTACAGTGCAAGCGAAGCCATTTCCACTGCCAGTCTTCTTCATTGCTCTTTATCCAAATAAATGTAATAAAGATGAACATGATTAACAAATACCATCTAATCAAATAGTTAGTTGGATGCCATTATCTTGGCCACCAGTTCTACTTGGACCTTGGGATCAAATTCTCTGCTTCCCACATAGACTGAACTACTGTAATTCTTTATTATCAGGATGTCCCAGAAACCCTGTGAAAAGCATGTAGTTGATGCAAAATGTTGCAGCAGGAGTATTGAAAAGAATTAGAAAAAGAGATCATATTGCTCCCATATTAACTTCTCTGCATTGGCTCCCTTTAAAGAAAATAAAATTAAAAACCTTGGTCATGTGATTTAAGACTTTTAGGTGTGCAGATAAGAAGAAATATTGTAGATGGATGCAGCATTAACAGTGATAATGAAACCCCCCCCCTTCAGTTGGTGGCTGCCATATATGAGTTCAAGTGACTGGTCAGCTGATCTGGAGCTACAGCACTGTTCAACTTGTCTGCATCAGCCATAACAAAGCATCATCTTGGCTCGCCTGTGCTGTCTAAATGGGCAGATTGCAGCTTTTCTACGGGGAAGGCTTGCACGTGAACTAAAGGATTTGACCTGAATACGTCCGACCTGGGTCCCCGATGACCCGAGCCTGCCGCTGCGACACTGCCGCCGTTGTGATTTTCCATTAATGTGTGACAGCAGGGCCGTTTATAGCAGCAAAGCCCTGTGGAGAAGCAGGTTAGCTGTAATTATTCAGCTGATAGGTTATGAGCAGAGCAGGCCTGTCACACCTCTCCTGGCTCCCTGGACTGAAGGAATCAGAAGCCAGGAGGAGTGTTTGGAGATTAGTCACGCCGGCATCAAGCGTCTCCCCAGAGAGAGGAAGAAAGAGTAGTATAGTGCTCAGGGATTACATACTCTCAAAAGGCATTTAATTCAGCTCCAGACTCAAAGGCCTGTGTGTGCGTCATAACTAGTCAGACCTTATCTCTCACCCCATATATTTGACTAATATCTCCATTAAAGAAGTGCACTCACATGCTAATAAACTGCTCCCAGCTTGTTTAGGAATCAGTTTTTTTCAGTAACAGGGATAAAAGCTGACTTTTTTTTTTTTTTGGTTCTGTTTGAATCTTGGCAGGCAGTAATTTACTTTTTATTTGATTTCACTTTTCAGGCTCATATCTGAAGTTCCATTTCATTCTGATTTCCATATCTCTTATTATCAAGAGAATTGGCTGCACCTTTGCCGGCTGATAATATCATGTAGGTGTAGATCTCGGTGGTCGCCGTATCATTAAAAAATGTCAGTTAAGGTGCTCAGGAGCAGCAGCAGAGTAATGGCCCCCATAATAAAAGGCAAAATAAACAGAAGCACAATTCCTACTTTTACTGAGCGTACAGTGTAATACAGACAGGAATTTATCTTTGTGATATCAGTAGCTCAGCATTAATGCTGCAGAGTTTTTCAAAGATTATAAAGGAGCAACCATTATGAGCAAAACATGTCATCTCCCATGAATGATGCAGATTGGGGCTGATCAGCAGGATGATGCATCATCCCTACGGCGTTTCATCAACAGCGAGACAAGCAGCATATTTGTTAAACTCAAGAAAGACTGTCAAACTGCATCATCCAGTTTCTGTTACAGTGATAGCAGCACTGCCTTTACATTCTCTTTTTCACTATTGCAAGAAAACATTTCCTCTAAACACAGTATTTTTATTCAATATACAGGCCCAACAAGATATTTTCATCATTACAATGAAGGGGGAAAAAAATTCGACATTTATTTTTCTAACGATGGCAGCTCTGCACAGCCGGCAGGTAAAAGGTAAAATAGAGCTTCCACATGAATACATTTACCTCGCATCAACCTTAGAGCATTTTATTTCTTGATTGTATTCCAGCAGAACCAGAAATAATGCAAAATTAAACCGTCTCTAGCACTTATAAAAGAATTTGAAGTCTGAATGGCTTAAAAGGGGGCAAACAAAGATCAAGTGAAGCACCAGGCACACACTTCCTTGTTTTTTTGTTGTCATGTCCAACAGTGAGCTGAGATGTCGGGTTCCTGTTGGGTTATTATGGAAAGTGTGCATCTTAAAGACAGCAGGACATACTGTGTTTTATAAAGACGGCACTGCTTTACTCTGGGCCCTCTGTCACTTTGGAAATCCAAATTTGCTTGTCCATCGAACCACAGCACTTTCAGTCCATTTCCTCATACAACCAGTATAATTACTATCATTGTTCATAATGCATTACTCAAGGCCTGGATTAATTATACAGAAAGGGTGCTGCTGTTTAAAATTTTATTAATAGAGCTGCACACATTATTATTGTTACTTAAAATGCATAAAGTGCTCATTGGGAGGTGAGGTTCAGGACAGTCACCATTCTCCAAAACAAAGTCTGTTCCCAGAATTTATCCTCTATATGACAACTTGGGATGTAGTGTAGGGCCTATAAGAAATGTACTTGTGTAAATTAGCTGCATCGTCGTGCATCGTAGAGACATAAATATGTATTGTAGGAAAACTAAACTGGGAAAAATGGGGAAAAGCAATAGGTCCTCCAAATGATTCAAAACATGATGATGTTATTTGTTAGCGGCTTCTAGCACTGTGACTCAAGTCTTTTAAGGTTGCAGAAACAGCATGGTTTGGGTTACAATTACTGCTTTGTTAATGATGGGAGAGCTTCATCATGGTGGTTACAGTAATGAACTGGCTGGCTGGGAGCAATGGAGGAAGTACGGTACCGTTGTTATAGTGAGTATATGAGGAGGTCAGAGTGGATGGATCAGCAGTAGAACTAAAAGCAAAACACTGCAGCTGTTTTCTACCACTGAAGACAGCTCTTAGCAAGTAGAGGAGTTAAATTTGATGCTGAACTCAAACTTCATGGTTAAAACCAATCAGAGAGATGGGACAGGAACTGTGGTCTCTGGCATCAAAGTCGAAAATTTTATGAACCTTTTTTCTGGTGGAAAAACGATGTCACATTATTTTTGTGTGATTGGAAGAGGTTGCTTGCCAGGGAAGCCAATGCTGTTGTGTTTTGGTGGGGGCAGTCCTGCTCAGCAACGGCAGGTGAGTTACCAGAGAAGGATGGATATTGATGAGCAAACTGGCAGCCACTTAATTGTCACCCTGGCCAATCAGTGACTAGATCATATGTCTGATTTGACAAAGTGCCACCAGCCTTTCAGTTCTCCCATATTTGTTACCTCTGGTTCAAAGTTCACCTTACTGGTTCTTTAGAGAAGAAAAGTTGATTCTCTAAAGCTTTATTTTGATATATCTTCAGTGGTTTGTACTCAAATCCAGTCAGGAAGACAAGTCACCTTGTGGACTTACCTTGGATTCACAGTGTCAGTATACAGCCATGAGGATATGTGGATACACAGATGTAAAATCTTTCATTATTTGTTTGTGGAATGAAAACAGCTGATGTGACTGATCTCTCATACTCTGACACCACAGACTGTCACCACCAACAACTGCAGTGCAGACAGCTTCTTCAGCACAGCCAATGGCTTCTTAAAGCACAGACAATTTCACACATGAAAGATTTACACCCGAGCAATGGGAAATCCATCCATCTGAAGCCTTTGAGGTGTAAAGAAGTAAAAAAAAAAAAAAAAAAACATAGAGCCTGTCAGCCTCTGAGGTACGGACGAGTGTCTGGGAATACAGATGGTAGCAGCCTTGGAGGTATGGATGGTGAAATGAATGAGAATACAGGTTCAGCGAGCCTCCCAGGAAGGAATAAATACAAATCCTCTGGCTTTTGGAGGTACAGATGTAGAGGAAAAAACCCTCCAGCCACCAACACACAGACACACACACATACTCATACTATAACTAAAATCTTGGCACTCTTGCTAAGGGCTAGAAAGCTACAAAGAACTGAAGAAAAATAAAATTCACTGGTCAGTACAAATGGAAAAGATTTTTAATTAAAAATCTTGCTTATTCGCCTACACAGTGGTTCTATTTATGTCTTAATCATCATTTTAGCATTGTGAAGGACTCACACACACTTCATGTAACAAAGTGGGAATAAAAGAGGAACAGTATTTGTTGTTTGTTGAAGTGTATAACAAGGTCATTCATGCTTGAATCTTCCTGACAAGTGAACCACTGCAGTAATGCTAATACTGTACTTGTACTGTAGAAAAATAAAAAAAATACAGCATTCGTTTATGTTCAAACATCAAAAATTGCACCACATTCTGGATTTTGGTAGTATCTTTGTTGTTATTGTGAATGACAACAAAACAGCAAAGCATCTCCCTGAGCCAATTACTGCAGAATATAAGAAATAGGTGCTAACAGAATAGAAAAAATACTTAGTAGGAGTAAAATAGATATTAAAAAGATATCTAAGACATACAGATACCTGCTTTAGATACATTTCCAATTCTTCTTCCACTTTTCTTTCAGGTCTGTCATATAAAACGCATATAAAAAGCTCATGCACAAACCCACAGACCGACAACCATACTCCCTCTGATGCAGCTTATTGCTCACTGCCAAACTCAAAGCTCTGGGCTCTCCAGGTTAAGCAGAATTCAGCGATACCATCTGTCTCCGTGGAGGCTGCTATGCAGGGTTTGTCTTCAAGCAGTAGAGAGGTAGAGCGACAGAAGGGAGGATGGCATGCTGGTACATCAGCACACCTGAAATACAGCCAGAAGGTAGAAGTAATGGAGTCCAAACCCCTGACTCCACCGAAGCCATTAACATCATTTAACAAGGTTACAAATGTTTTCAAAGTCTGAACGCTTAACACAACCAGGGTTTTCCGTACACGTCGGCTGCCGGCTGGATGACCAAATGGCTGGATATTAAAATATTTTCAGCTGACTACTTTCTCACTGTTTCAAGTAACGTCATTGTCACTTTTTATAATGTTATAACAATAATCCTAAACTGGATGAAGGATATTTGACATCGGACATCTGGATCTTAAGCAGTCCCTAACTCTATAAGGTGTTGGATGGGGTCCAAGTCAAGGACAGTCAAGTTCTTCCACGCTAAACTGGGAAAATTGTTTCTTTATGGGGCTGGCTTTGGTCATGTTGAAACAGGAAAGGGTCTTACCAGGACTGCTGCCACCAAGCCAAGCCTTCCGTTAATTCAAATAGTGCTACAAAAGGTTGTGGATGTGCAGCTTATGACCAAATACGAACACAACTTTCAAAACTCAATTTTCTACCTTTTTAGCTTTTAAATGTTAAGACTTTCATTCCATGATCCACAGGGAGAAATAAGCTTGCAAAAATATACAGTAAGTGGCTTTCTGAAGAATCCATTACCTCGTGTGGTTTTCACTGTTGGTACTGCTAAAGCAAAGCTTAGAAAATCTCTAACCATCAATTTCTGATGTCTGCATGAGTCACGTCCAATGACTTTTACAGTTGCTCAATCAAGAACAAATTAACTGCTAGACCATTTGAGCCACAGCGTGAGGAACTTAACAGACTTTTAGAAAAACACTTCGACATTTAGTTCTTACTGCAGTGCATAAACAGTAAAGACCACAAGGGGTAGTCTTAAGTGGAGCAGAGTAAGATGCTTATGTAAATTGTTAAATGGTGACAAAAGCAGTACATTTAGAGCAATTATATTCAGGGCATTCAGGTTGTTTCCTTTGAGGCTGTTAAGGTTGAATAATTTCCACCATCTTACTCATAAGTCAGACTGTTAAAAAGGAGGATATATTGAAGGTTGATGAGTAAATACGTATAGGGGACAGACGGCACACTGGACAGATTCTAACTAGAGTCATGCACCAGATCAGTAATGTACATTCATTAAAGATAGTTTTTCTCGCTAGTTTATGCTGCTATTTGCACAGAAAATGCACAAGGTCAAACCCAGTTTAATCAGTTCAAATGCCCAAGTTATAACTATAATCAGGATGTGTCCCTGCCTTTAGCATCAATACAAAAGGCGACAGTCAGAAAGATCGGACAGAAGGACCAGACACTGTAGATACTACCACCAATATCTTCCACTTCCCGAATTCAACAAAGGTGGACGTCAACACAGGTTTAATAATCTTCTGTTAAGGGCCCATGCATTGACTGATAACTTCCCACATGGATGGATGTATTGACCTGACCTACAGGACACTGCTGAGAGAGACCAGGGGGTCAACTGAGGGAAATGTAAAAGTTCCACAAAGTGACACAAAACGACCACAAAGAGGCACAAAGAGGTGCAAAATGACCACAGAGAGATGCAGACAACCATAGAGAAACCGTGTTTTAGTCTTTTTTAGTCTAGATGGGCCTTTTGTCTATGCCCAGGGACTCATTGTCGTATAATCCATCCATGTCTACCAAGCAATCCAAAAAGCCAACTTGAATGGTACATAATGACTTAGAGGATAAATTTGGATTGTTTAAAAATCTATACTCGCATACTACCTATATTTTGTCTTGCTTTGTTGGGGGCATTCATCCTCTCCATACTGTGCATGAAGCGCTTCTATCAAAGTGTGAATGTACTTGAAAGGGGCAGAGGCTGTGAGGCTTCAGTCTGAGTCAGCCAAATCAAGCAAGTATTTTCTAAACGTACAGTCTTTTCAGTGGGAAATTCCCTCCTTGTGTTTCTCCAGAGAGTGTTTCTTTGTGGAGTCGTACAAAGAGTCACATCCTGAAAGTTTCATGTGGGTTTGTTTTCGGACAAAACATTTCCAATGTTCGAAATATTTGCACAGACGTGTCTAGGCCCTTGTAACCTCACTAGAATGAATTGGCATCATTTAGTTGTGTCTGCTCCCCTTTCTGTGAATGATATTGATTTAGCGTAGACTTAATTCAGAATAGACTTGTAGTGCAGGCCCTAGTGTTTCACCTGCCATGACTGGAGCTTCTAAGAAATGCTTCGCTTTTACTCTCAGCACTCATCTCAGTCTGAGCTGTTTGCCTCTTCTGTATATTCTGTAAAGTCTGTTTTTGTGCACTTGAAGATGCAGAGAGAGACACTTGGCAGAACAACAGTGATTCTTCTGGGCTCATACAATGTTGTGTCAAACAGGGAGACTAAGGAGTGGAGCAGAGGAGGTACTTTCATCAACCAAACTTAGCTGTGGATGGTTTCTTGGTATGTAAATGGGACCTACTGTATGAATGTTTCATTCAGGCTTGGCTGAGGTACAGTGTGCGAAGAGAGGGCCAACAGAGCATGAAATATACATCATAGTGTGCGTATGTGCATGTGTGTGTGTGTAAGGGAGAGCTGTGTTTCTGTGGGTGGGTACTGTAAGTTAATGAGTGAGAGGTGTGTGTGTGTCTGTGTGTACTCACCAACTTGCTATCTAACAAGCATAACCCTTACACACACACACATGCACATACGCACACTATGATGTATATTTCATGCTCTGTTGGCCCTCTCTTCGCACACTGTACCTCAGCCAAGCCTGAATGAAACATTCATACAGTAGGTCCCATTTACATACCAAGAAACCATCCACAGCTAAGTTTGGTTGATGAAAGTACCTCCTCTGCTCCACTCCTTAGTCTCCCTGTTTGACACAACATTGTATGAGCCCAGAAGAATCACTGTTGTTCTGCCAAGTGTCTCTCTCTGCATCTTCAAGTGCACAAAAACAGACTTTACAGAATATACAGAAGAGGCAAACAGCTCAGACTGAGATGAGTGCTGAGAGTAAAAGCGAAGCATTTCTTAGAAGCTCCAGTCATGGCAGGTGAAACACTAGGGCCTGCACTACAAGTCTATTCTGAATTAAGTCTACGCTAAATCAATATCATTCACAGAAAGGGGAGCAGACACAACTAAATGATGCCAATTCATTCTAGTGAGGTTACAAGGGCCTAGACACGTCTGTGCAAATATTTCGAACATTGGAAATGTTTTGTCCGAAAACAAACCCACATGAAACTTTCAGGATGTGACTCTTTGTACGACTCCACAAAGAAACACTCTCTGGAGAAACACAAGGAGGGAATTTCCCACTGAAAAGACTGTACGTTTAGAAAATACTTGCTTGATTTGGCTGACTCAGACTGAAGCCTCACAGCCTCTGCCCCTTTCAAGTACATTCACACTTTGATAGAAGCGCTTCATGCACAGTATGGAGAGGATGAATGCCCCCAACAAAGCAAGACAAAATATAGGTAGTATGCGAGTATAGATTTTTAAACAATCCAAATTTATCCTCTAAGTCATTATGTACCATTCAAGTTGGCTTTTTGGATTGCTTGGTAGACATGGATGGATTATACGACAATGAGTCCCTGGGCATAGACAAAAGGCCCATCTAGACTAAAAAAGACTAAAACACGGTTTCTCTATGGTTGTCTGCATCTCTCTGTGGTCATTTTGCACCTCTTTGTGCCTCTTTGTGGTCGTTTTGTGTCACTTTGTGGAACTTTTACATTTCCCTCAGTTGACCCCCTGGTCTCTCTCAGCAGTGTCCTGTAGGTCAGGTCAATACATCCATCCATGTGGGAAGTTATCAGTCAATGCATGGGCCCTTAACAGAAGATTATTAAACCTGTGTTGACGTCCACCTTTGTTGAATTCGGGAAGTGGAAGATATTGGTGGTAGTATCTACAGTGTCTGGTCCTTCTGTCCGATCTTTCTGACTGTCGCCTTTTGTATTGATGCTAAAGGCAGGGACACATCCTGATTATAGTTATAACTTGGGCATTTGAACTGATTAAACTGGGTTTGACCTTGTGCATTTTCTGTGCAAATAGCAGCATAAACTAGCGAGAAAAACTATCTTTAATGAATGTACATTACTGATCTGGTGCATGACTCTAGTTAGAATCTGTCCAGTGTGCCGTCTGTCCCCTATACGTATTTACTCATCAACCTTCAATATATCCTCCTTTTTAACAGTCTGACTTATGAGTAAGATGGTGGAAATTATTCAACCTTAACAGCCTCAAAGGAAACAACCTGAATGCCCTGAATATAATTGCTCTAAATGTACTGCTTTTGTCACCATTTAACAATTTACATAAGCATCTTACTCTGCTCCACTTAAGACTACCCCTTGTGGTCTTTACTGTTTATGCACTGCAGTAAGAACTAAATGTCGAAGTGTTTTTCTAAAAGTCTGTTAAGTTCCTCACGCTGTGGCTCAAATGGTCTAGCAGTTAATTTGTTCTTGATTGAGCAACTGTAAAAGTCATTGGACGTGACTCATGCAGACATCAGAAATTGATGGTTAGAGATTTTCTAAGCTTTGCTTTAGCAGTACCAACAGTGAAAACCACACGAGGTAATGGATTCTTCAGAAAGCCACTTACTGTATATTTTTGCAAGCTTATTTCTCCCTGTGGATCATGGAATGAAAGTCTTAACATTTAAAAGCTAAAAAGGTAGAAAATTGAGTTTTGAAAGTTGTGTTCGTATTTGGTCATAAGCTGCACATCCACAACCTTTTGTAGCACTATTTGAATTAACGGAAGGCTTGGCTTGGTGGCAGCAGTCCTGGTAAGACCCTTTCCTGTTTCAACATGACCAAAGCCAGCCCCATAAAGAAACAATTTTCCCAGTTTAGCGTGGAAGAACTTGACTGTCCTTGACTTGGACCCCATCCAACACCTTATAGAGTTAGGGACTGCTTAAGATCCAGATGTCCGATGTCAAATATCCTTCATCCAGTTTAGGATTATTGTTATAACATTATAAAAAGTGACAATGACGTTACTTGAAACAGTGAGAAAGTAGTCAGCTGAAAATATTTTAATATCCAGCCATTTGGTCATCCAGCCGGCAGCCGACGTGTACGGAAAACCCTGGTTGTGTTAAGCGTTCAGACTTTGAAAACATTTGTAACCTTGTTAAATGATGTTAATGGCTTCGGTGGAGTCAGGGGTTTGGACTCCATTACTTCTACCTTCTGGCTGTATTTCAGGTGTGCTGATGTACCAGCATGCCATCCTCCCTTCTGTCGCTCTACCTCTCTACTGCTTGAAGACAAACCCTGCATAGCAGCCTCCACGGAGACAGATGGTATCGCTGAATTCTGCTTAACCTGGAGAGCCCAGAGCTTTGAGTTTGGCAGTGAGCAATAAGCTGCATCAGAGGGAGTATGGTTGTCGGTCTGTGGGTTTGTGCATGAGCTTTTTATATGCGTTTTATATGACAGACCTGAAAGAAAAGTGGAAGAAGAATTGGAAATGTATCTAAAGCAGGTATCTGTATGTCTTAGATATCTTTTTAATATCTATTTTACTCCTACTAAGTATTTTTTCTATTCTGTTAGCACCTATTTCTTATATTCTGCAGTAATTGGCTCAGGGAGATGCTTTGCTGTTTTGTTGTCATTCACAATAACAACAAAGATACTACCAAAATCCAGAATGTGGTGCAATTTTTGATGTTTGAACATAAACGAATGCTGTATTTTTTTTATTTTTCTACAGTACAAGTACAGTATTAGCATTACTGCAGTGGTTCACTTGTCAGGAAGATTCAAGCATGAATGACCTTGTTATACACTTCAACAAACAACAAATACTGTTCCTCTTTTATTCCCACTTTGTTACATGAAGTGTGTGTGAGTCCTTCACAATGCTAAAATGATGATTAAGACATAAATAGAACCACTGTGTAGGCGAATAAGCAAGATTTTTAATTAAAAATCTTTTCCATTTGTACTGACCAGTGAATTTTATTTTTCTTCAGTTCTTTGTAGCTTTCTAGCCCTTAGCAAGAGTGCCAAGATTTTAGTTATAGTATGAGTATGTGTGTGTGTCTGTGTGTTGGTGGCTGGAGGGTTTTTTCCTCTACATCTGTACCTCCAAAAGCCAGAGGATTTGTATTTATTCCTTCCTGGGAGGCTCGCTGAACCTGTATTCTCATTCATTTCACCATCCATACCTCCAAGGCTGCTACCATCTGTATTCCCAGACACTCGTCCGTACCTCAGAGGCTGACAGGCTCTATGTTTTTTTTTTTTTTTTTTTACTTCTTTACACCTCAAAGGCTTCAGATGGATGGATTTCCCATTGCTCGGGTGTAAATCTTTCATGTGTGAAATTGTCTGTGCTTTAAGAAGCCATTGGCTGTGCTGAAGAAGCTGTCTGCACTGCAGTTGTTGGTGGTGACAGTCTGTGGTGTCAGAGTATGAGAGATCAGTCACATCAGCTGTTTTCATTCCACAAACAAATAATGAAAGATTTTACATCTGTGTATCCACATATCCTCATGGCTGTATACTGACACTGTGAATCCAAGGTAAGTCCACAAGGTGACTTGTCTTCCTGACTGGATTTGAGTACAAACCACTGAAGATATATCAAAATAAAGCTTTAGAGAATCAACTTTTCTTCTCTAAAGAACCAGTAAGGTGAACTTTGAACCAGAGGTAACAAATATGGGAGAACTGAAAGGCTGGTGGCACTTTGTCAAATCAGACATATGATCTAGTCACTGATTGGCCAGGGTGACAATTAAGTGGCTGCCAGTTTGCTCATCAATATCCATCCTTCTCTGGTAACTCACCTGCCGTTGCTGAGCAGGACTGCCCCCACCAAAACACAACAGCATTGGCTTCCCTGGCAAGCAACCTCTTCCAATCACACAAAAATAATGTGACATCGTTTTTCCACCAGAAAAAAGGTTCATAAAATTTTCGACTTTGATGCCAGAGACCACAGTTCCTGTCCCATCTCTCTGATTGGTTTTAACCATGAAGTTTGAGTTCAGCATCAAATTTAACTCCTCTACTTGCTAAGAGCTGTCTTCAGTGGTAGAAAACAGCTGCAGTGTTTTGCTTTTAGTTCTACTGCTGATCCATCCACTCTGACCTCCTCATATACTCACTATAACAACGGTACCGTACTTCCTCCATTGCTCCCAGCCAGCCAGTTCATTACTGTAACCACCATGATGAAGCTCTCCCATCATTAACAAAGCAGTAATTGTAACCCAAACCATGCTGTTTCTGCAACCTTAAAAGACTTGAGTCACAGTGCTAGAAGCCGCTAACAAATAACATCATCATGTTTTGAATCATTTGGAGGACCTATTGCTTTTCCCCATTTTTCCCAGTTTAGTTTTCCTACAATACATATTTATGTCTCTACGATGCACGACGATGCAGCTAATTTACACAAGTACATTTCTTATAGGCCCTACACTACATCCCAAGTTGTCATATAGAGGATAAATTCTGGGAACAGACTTTGTTTTGGAGAATGGTGACTGTCCTGAACCTCACCTCCCAATGAGCACTTTATGCATTTTAAGTAACAATAATAATGTGTGCAGCTCTATTAATAAAATTTTAAACAGCAGCACCCTTTCTGTATAATTAATCCAGGCCTTGAGTAATGCATTATGAACAATGATAGTAATTATACTGGTTGTATGAGGAAATGGACTGAAAGTGCTGTGGTTCGATGGACAAGCAAATTTGGATTTCCAAAGTGACAGAGGGCCCAGAGTAAAGCAGTGCCGTCTTTATAAAACACAGTATGTCCTGCTGTCTTTAAGATGCACACTTTCCATAATAACCCAACAGGAACCCGACATCTCAGCTCACTGTTGGACATGACAACAAAAAAACAAGGAAGTGTGTGCCTGGTGCTTCACTTGATCTTTGTTTGCCCCCTTTTAAGCCATTCAGACTTCAAATTCTTTTATAAGTGCTAGAGACGGTTTAATTTTGCATTATTTCTGGTTCTGCTGGAATACAATCAAGAAATAAAATGCTCTAAGGTTGATGCGAGGTAAATGTATTCATGTGGAAGCTCTATTTTACCTTTTACCTGCCGGCTGTGCAGAGCTGCCATCGTTAGAAAAATAAATGTCGAATTTTTTTCCCCCTTCATTGTAATGATGAAAATATCTTGTTGGGCCTGTATATTGAATAAAAATACTGTGTTTAGAGGAAATGTTTTCTTGCAATAGTGAAAAAGAGAATGTAAAGGCAGTGCTGCTATCACTGTAACAGAAACTGGATGATGCAGTTTGACAGTCTTTCTTGAGTTTAACAAATATGCTGCTTGTCTCGCTGTTGATGAAACGCCGTAGGGATGATGCATCATCCTGCTGATCAGCCCCAATCTGCATCATTCATGGGAGATGACATGTTTTGCTCATAATGGTTGCTCCTTTATAATCTTTGAAAAACTCTGCAGCATTAATGCTGAGCTACTGATATCACAAAGATAAATTCCTGTCTGTATTACACTGTACGCTCAGTAAAAGTAGGAATTGTGCTTCTGTTTATTTTGCCTTTTATTATGGGGGCCATTACTCTGCTGCTGCTCCTGAGCACCTTAACTGACATTTTTTAATGATACGGCGACCACCGAGATCTACACCTACATGATATTATCAGCCGGCAAAGGTGCAGCCAATTCTCTTGATAATAAGAGATATGGAAATCAGAATGAAATGGAACTTCAGATATGAGCCTGAAAAGTGAAATCAAATAAAAAGTAAATTACTGCCTGCCAAGATTCAAACAGAACCAAAAAAAAAAAAAAGTCAGCTTTTATCCCTGTTACTGAAAAAAACTGATTCCTAAACAAGCTGGGAGCAGTTTATTAGCATGTGAGTGCACTTCTTTAATGGAGATATTAGTCAAATATATGGGGTGAGAGATAAGGTCTGACTAGTTATGACGCACACACAGGCCTTTGAGTCTGGAGCTGAATTAAATGCCTTTTGAGAGTATGTAATCCCTGAGCACTATACTACTCTTTCTTCCTCTCTCTGGGGAGACGCTTGATGCCGGCGTGACTAATCTCCAAACACTCCTCCTGGCTTCTGATTCCTTCAGTCCAGGGAGCCAGGAGAGGTGTGACAGGCCTGCTCTGCTCATAACCTATCAGCTGAATAATTACAGCTAACCTGCTTCTCCACAGGGCTTTGCTGCTATAAACGGCCCTGCTGTCACACATTAATGGAAAATCACAACGGCGGCAGTGTCGCAGCGGCAGGCTCGGGTCATCGGGGACCCAGGTCGGACGTATTCAGGTCAAATCCTTTAGTTCACGTGCAAGCCTTCCCCGTAGAAAAGCTGCAATCTGCCCATTTAGACAGCACAGGCGAGCCAAGATGATGCTTTGTTATGGCTGATGCAGACAAGTTGAACAGTGCTGTAGCTCCAGATCAGCTGACCAGTCACTTGAACTCATATATGGCAGCCACCAACTGAAGGGGGGGGGTTTCATTATCACTGTTAATGCTGCATCCATCTACAATATTTCTTCTTATCTGCACACCTAAAAGTCTTAAATCACATGACCAAGGTTTTTAATTTTATTTTCTTTAAAGGGAGCCAATGCAGAGAAGTTAATATGGGAGCAATATGATCTCTTTTTCTAATTCTTTTCAATACTCCTGCTGCAACATTTTGCATCAACTACATGCTTTTCACAGGGTTTCTGGGACATCCTGATAATAAAGAATTACAGTAGTTCAGTCTATGTGGGAAGCAGAGAATTTGATCCCAAGGTCCAAGTAGAACTGGTGGCCAAGATAATGGCATCCAACTAACTATTTGATTAGATGGTATTTGTTAATCATGTTCATCTTTATTACATTTATTTGGATAAAGAGCAATGAAGAAGACTGGCAGTGGAAATGGCTTCGCTTGCACTGTAAAATCTGAGCAAACACGAGATGTTTCACTTTGTAATCGTAAATCCTCGGTTAAGCGTGTACGGTTGTGGTTTCATGTGCAGTCGTTTTAAAAGCCTCAGTATTGATTTGTGTGCTTGCTGAACTAACACTCAGTGTCTGTTCCAGCAAATCCATTCCCACCAAAAGCACTGTCCTTGAGCAGGATAATTAACCCCCTGCTGCTCCGGTGAAGCTGTTCAGCGGCTGTGTTAGGCCTGTTGTCATACCACGCAGATTTAAGTCTGAAATAGACACCACCTGTCAAGTCAACTGGAGTCATCTGTATTGTGATAAAGACCTGGTTTGTCCCTTTTAGCTGCACCATGGTATGCAGGCATTATGTGCATGGAGGCAGCACAAGGTTTTTTATTCTCATGATTCAAAGTATGTGACTGTGCACAAAACGAGGAGAGATCTAAAAACTAGAAATATATAAATTTTGTATTTTTTCATGAGCTTCCAACAACACAAGCAGAAAACTTAAAAATCCACTGTATAAGGAGTAAATCTAGTATCATTAGCTAACTGCCAAAGTTGTGTAAACATTTCCCACAGTAAAGGCTTACCACTGACCTCACATTCAAGTGGATTTACTGAGAAGCACAAGCAGGAAGTGGCAGAGCATCAGTGGTAGGTAGGAATGGGCAAGTATGAGATTCTGACAGTATGATAACATTAAGCAGTATTGTGGTATTGTGATTACAGCTCTAAAATGAGGTATTCTAAACAACTTTTTTCTCCACTGAACACAATCTATTTTATTTTTAAACAACACAGAATATCTGGAACATTAGTAGACATGTATGTTATATATATATTTTAAATAAGTTCCTTAAATGAGCCTAAACCTGCAGTTCAACAATCTCTGCTCTTCTCTGCTCCGCGACGCAACGTTAGTGGAGAAACTAGCTGATGTTAGCTAGCTAATTATTATCTGCCACAGTACCAAGCCTATAGCATTTATTTCACTGATGCTAGACATGCTAACTCTCGTAGCTGTTGCATACGTTCATGGTGGTGCTCCCAGGGACACAAAATCAGGTTTAAAGCACGGACCGGAGGGGGAGGGGTCGTGTTAATCCATGCTGCACACAACAGGAGGGATTCCTGCACCTTCTGTCTTTGACAAGTCATTTTAACATGGGAGGAAAACAGCTTATACTGTAGGAACGGTATGATGGAAAATATTAGTGGCTTGACTTTTTCAAACTGCGGTATACCTTGAAACTGGTAACCGGCCCATGTCTACTGGTAACTTTAAGTTGAACAATACTCCACCTGCTTTCAAACCTTAAACAAAACACAGAACATGTCCACCAACAAGTGAATTAAATACCTGATAAATCCAATACTGCCATCAAGCAATGCTGCTAATTAATTTGCAACAACATCCCTAAGTAAAACAAAATAAAAGAATTGTGCAGTGGTTCTGGTTCACAATAAACTCCGGTATAATACACTGTTATTCTTCAAGGAAAATTTATCAGATCAAACAGATGCAGTGTTTTATCTGTGTGCATGTGTGCGTATCTACACGTTCAACTAATCAGAGCACTTTGAGTATCATCGACATCATAGTGGGTATGAGCAGAAGTGGACCACACTTGACCAAAAACCAGCGCTATTCTTCTCCACTCCAGAGGAGGACTGATGGAAAGAGGAGATGAGAAGGAGGATATGATGCCTGAATTTAAAGTGTCCTCTTGATAATCTGGGGGACTGAGATGGAGCTTCATTTCACCTCTGCATCCAGTCATCGCAGGCGTCATTTCATCCGGTCTG
>BRZM01000921.1:0-18233 GCA_033238685.1 Lates japonicus
CAGACCGGATGAAATGACGCCTGCGATGACTGGATGCAGAGGTGAAAATGAAGCTCCATCTCAGTCCCCCAGATTATCAAGAGGACACTTTAAATTCAGGCATCATATCCTCCTTCTCATCTCCTCTTTCCATCAGTCCTCCTCTGGAGTGGAGAAGAATAGCGCTGGTTTTTGGTCAAGTGTGGTCCACTTCTGCTCATACCCACTATGATGTCGATGATACTCAAAGTGCTCTGATTAGTTGAACGTGTAGATACGCACACATGCACACAGATAAAACACTGCATCTGTTTGATCTGATAAATTTTCCTTGAAGAATAACAGTGTATTATACCGGAGTTTATTGTGAACCAGAACCACTGCACAATTCTTTTATTTTGTTTTACTTAGGGATGTTGTTGCAAATTAATTAGCAGCATTGCTTGATGGCAGTATTGGATTTATCAGGTATTTAATTCACTTGTTGGTGGACATGTTCTGTGTTTTGTTTAAGGTTTGAAAGCAGGTGGAGTATTGTTCAACTTAAAGTTACCAGTAGACATGGGCCGGTTACCAGTTTCAAGGTATACCGCAGTTTGAAAAAGTCAAGCCACTAATATTTTCCATCATACCGTTCCTACAGTATAAGCTGTTTTCCTCCCATGTTAAAATGACTTGTCAAAGACAGAAGGTGCAGGAATCCCTCCTGTTGTGTGCAGCATGGATTAACACGACCCCTCCCCCTCCGGTCCGTGCTTTAAACCTGATTTTGTGTCCCTGGGAGCACCACCATGAACGTATGCAACAGCTACGAGAGTTAGCATGTCTAGCATCAGTGAAATAAATGCTATAGGCTTGGTACTGTGGCAGATAATAATTAGCTAGCTAACATCAGCTAGTTTCTCCACTAACGTTGCGTCGCGGAGCAGAGAAGAGCAGAGATTGTTGAACTGCAGGTTTAGGCTCATTTAAGGAACTTATTTAAAATATATATATAACATACATGTCTACTAATGTTCCAGATATTCTGTGTTGTTTAAAAATAAAATAGATTGTGTTCAGTGGAGAAAAAAGTTGTTTAGAATACCTCATTTTAGAGCTGTAATCACAATACCACAATACTGCTTAATGTTATCATACTGTCAGAATCTCATACTTGCCCATTCCTACCTACCACTGATGCTCTGCCACTTCCTGCTTGTGCTTCTCAGTAAATCCACTTGAATGTGAGGTCAGTGGTAAGCCTTTACTGTGGGAAATGTTTACACAACTTTGGCAGTTAGCTAATGATACTAGATTTACTCCTTATACAGTGGATTTTTAAGTTTTCTGCTTGTGTTGTTGGAAGCTCATGAAAAAATACAAAATTTATATATTTCTAGTTTTTAGATCTCTCCTCGTTTTGTGCACAGTCACATACTTTGAATCATGAGAATAAAAAACCTTGTGCTGCCTCCATGCACATAATGCCTGCATACCATGGTGCAGCTAAAAGGGACAAACCAGGTCTTTATCACAATACAGATGACTCCAGTTGACTTGACAGGTGGTGTCTATTTCAGACTTAAATCTGCGTGGTATGACAACAGGCCTAACACAGCCGCTGAACAGCTTCACCGGAGCAGCAGGGGGTTAATTATCCTGCTCAAGGACAGTGCTTTTGGTGGGAATGGATTTGCTGGAACAGACACTGAGTGTTAGTTCAGCAAGCACACAAATCAATACTGAGGCTTTTAAAACGACTGCACATGAAACCACAACCGTACACGCTTAACCGAGGATTTACGATTACAAAGTGAAACATCTCGTGTTTGCTCAGATTTTACAGTGCAAGCGAAGCCATTTCCACTGCCAGTCTTCTTCATTGCTCTTTATCCAAATAAATGTAATAAAGATGAACATGATTAACAAATACCATCTAATCAAATAGTTAGTTGGATGCCATTATCTTGGCCACCAGTTCTACTTGGACCTTGGGATCAAATTCTCTGCTTCCCACATAGACTGAACTACTGTAATTCTTTATTATCAGGATGTCCCAGAAACCCTGTGAAAAGCATGTAGTTGATGCAAAATGTTGCAGCAGGAGTATTGAAAAGAATTAGAAAAAGAGATCATATTGCTCCCATATTAACTTCTCTGCATTGGCTCCCTTTAAAGAAAATAAAATTAAAAACCTTGGTCATGTGATTTAAGACTTTTAGGTGTGCAGATAAGAAGAAATATTGTAGATGGATGCAGCATTAACAGTGATAATGAAACCCCCCCCCTTCAGTTGGTGGCTGCCATATATGAGTTCAAGTGACTGGTCAGCTGATCTGGAGCTACAGCACTGTTCAACTTGTCTGCATCAGCCATAACAAAGCATCATCTTGGCTCGCCTGTGCTGTCTAAATGGGCAGATTGCAGCTTTTCTACGGGGAAGGCTTGCACGTGAACTAAAGGATTTGACCTGAATACGTCCGACCTGGGTCCCCGATGACCCGAGCCTGCCGCTGCGACACTGCCGCCGTTGTGATTTTCCATTAATGTGTGACAGCAGGGCCGTTTATAGCAGCAAAGCCCTGTGGAGAAGCAGGTTAGCTGTAATTATTCAGCTGATAGGTTATGAGCAGAGCAGGCCTGTCACACCTCTCCTGGCTCCCTGGACTGAAGGAATCAGAAGCCAGGAGGAGTGTTTGGAGATTAGTCACGCCGGCATCAAGCGTCTCCCCAGAGAGAGGAAGAAAGAGTAGTATAGTGCTCAGGGATTACATACTCTCAAAAGGCATTTAATTCAGCTCCAGACTCAAAGGCCTGTGTGTGCGTCATAACTAGTCAGACCTTATCTCTCACCCCATATATTTGACTAATATCTCCATTAAAGAAGTGCACTCACATGCTAATAAACTGCTCCCAGCTTGTTTAGGAATCAGTTTTTTTCAGTAACAGGGATAAAAGCTGACTTTTTTTTTTTTTTGGTTCTGTTTGAATCTTGGCAGGCAGTAATTTACTTTTTATTTGATTTCACTTTTCAGGCTCATATCTGAAGTTCCATTTCATTCTGATTTCCATATCTCTTATTATCAAGAGAATTGGCTGCACCTTTGCCGGCTGATAATATCATGTAGGTGAAGAGCTCGGTGGTTTAAAAAATGAAATGGGTTGTCAGTTAAGGTGCTCAGGAGCAGCAGCAGAGTAATGGCCCCCATAATAAAAGGCAAAATAAACAGAAGCACAATTCCTACTTTTACTGAGCGTACAGTGTAATACAGACAGGAATTTATCTTTGTGATATCAGTAGCTCAGCATTAATGCTGCAGAGTTTTTCAAAGATTATAAAGGAGCAACCATTATGAGCAAAACATGTCATCTCCCATGAATGATGCAGATTGGGGCTGATCAGCAGGATGATGCATCATCCCTACGGCGTTTCATCAACAGCGAGACAAGCAGCATATTTGTTAAACTCAAGAAAGACTGTCAAACTGCATCATCCAGTTTCTGTTACAGTGATAGCAGCACTGCCTTTACATTCTCTTTTTCACTATTGCAAGAAAACATTTCCTCTAAACACAGTATTTTTATTCAATATACAGGCCCAACAAGATATTTTCATCATTACAATGAAGGGGGAAAAAAATTCGACATTTATTTTTCTAACGATGGCAGCTCTGCACAGCCGGCAGGTAAAAGGTAAAATAGAGCTTCCACATGAATACATTTACCTCGCATCAACCTTAGAGCATTTTATTTCTTGATTGTATTCCAGCAGAACCAGAAATAATGCAAAATTAAACCGTCTCTAGCACTTATAAAAGAATTTGAAGTCTGAATGGCTTAAAAGGGGGCAAACAAAGATCAAGTGAAGCACCAGGCACACACTTCCTTGTTTTTTTGTTGTCATGTCCAACAGTGAGCTGAGATGTCGGGTTCCTGTTGGGTTATTATGGAAAGTGTGCATCTTAAAGACAGCAGGACATACTGTGTTTTATAAAGACGGCACTGCTTTACTCTGGGCCCTCTGTCACTTTGGAAATCCAAATTTGCTTGTCCATCGAACCACAGCACTTTCAGTCCATTTCCTCATACAACCAGTATAATTACTATCATTGTTCATAATGCATTACTCAAGGCCTGGATTAATTATACAGAAAGGGTGCTGCTGTTTAAAATTTTATTAATAGAGCTGCACACATTATTATTGTTACTTAAAATGCATAAAGTGCTCATTGGGAGGTGAGGTTCAGGACAGTCACCATTCTCCAAAACAAAGTCTGTTCCCAGAATTTATCCTCTATATGACAACTTGGGATGTAGTGTAGGGCCTATAAGAAATGTACTTGTGTAAATTAGCTGCATCGTCGTGCATCGTAGAGACATAAATATGTATTGTAGGAAAACTAAACTGGGAAAAATGGGGAAAAGCAATAGGTCCTCCAAATGATTCAAAACATGATGATGTTATTTGTTAGCGGCTTCTAGCACTGTGACTCAAGTCTTTTAAGGTTGCAGAAACAGCATGGTTTGGGTTACAATTACTGCTTTGTTAATGATGGGAGAGCTTCATCATGGTGGTTACAGTAATGAACTGGCTGGCTGGGAGCAATGGAGGAAGTACGGTACCGTTGTTATAGTGAGTATATGAGGAGGTCAGAGTGGATGGATCAGCAGTAGAACTAAAAGCAAAACACTGCAGCTGTTTTCTACCACTGAAGACAGCTCTTAGCAAGTAGAGGAGTTAAATTTGATGCTGAACTCAAACTTCATGGTTAAAACCAATCAGAGAGATGGGACAGGAACTGTGGTCTCTGGCATCAAAGTCGAAAATTTTATGAACCTTTTTTCTGGTGGCAAAACGATGTCACATTATTTTTGTGTGATTGGAAGAGGTTGCTTGCCAGGGAAGCCAATGCTGTTGTGTTTTGGTGGGGGCAGTCCTGCTCAGCAACGGCAGGTGAGTTACCAGAGAAGGATGGATATTGATGAGCAAACTGGCAGCCACTTAATTGTCACCCTGGCCAATCAGTGACTAGATCATATGTCTGATTTGACAAAGTGCCACCAGCCTTTCAGTTCTCCCATATTTGTTACCTCTGGTTCAAAGTTCACCTTACTGGTTCTTTAGAGAAGAAAAGTTGATTCTCTAAAGCTTTATTTTGATATATCTTCAGTGGTTTGTACTCAAATCCAGTCAGGAAGACAAGTCACCTTGTGGACTTACCTTGGATTCACAGTGTCAGTATACAGCCATGAGGATATGTGGATACACAGATGTAAAATCTTTCATTATTTGTTTGTGGAATGAAAACAGCTGATGTGACTGATCTCTCATACTCTGACACCACAGACTGTCACCACCAACAACTGCAGTGCAGACAGCTTCTTCAGCACAGCCAATGGCTTCTTAAAGCACAGACAATTTCACACATGAAAGATTTACACCCGAGCAATGGGAAATCCATCCATCTGAAGCCTTTGAGGTGTAAAGAAGTAAAAAAAAAAAAAAAACATAGAGCCTGTCAGCCTCTGAGGTACGGACGAGTGTCTGGGAATACAGATGGTAGCAGCCTTGGAGGTATGGATGGTGAAATGAATGAGAATACAGGTTCAGCGAGCCTCCCAGGAAGGAATAAATACAAATCCTCTGGCTTTTGGAGGTACAGATGTAGAGGAAAAAACCCTCCAGCCACCAACACACAGACACACACACATACTCATACTATAACTAAAATCTTGGCACTCTTGCTAAGGGCTAGAAAGCTACAAAGAACTGAAGAAAAATAAAATTCACTGGTCAGTACAAATGGAAAAGATTTTTAATTAAAAATCTTGCTTATTCGCCTACACAGTGGTTCTATTTATGTCTTAATCATCATTTTAGCATTGTGAAGGACTCACACACACTTCATGTAACAAAGTGGGAATAAAAGAGGAACAGTATTTGTTGTTTGTTGAAGTGTATAACAAGGTCATTCATGCTTGAATCTTCCTGACAAGTGAACCACTGCAGTAATGCTAATACTGTACTTGTACTGTAGAAAAATAAAAAAAATACAGCATTCGTTTATGTTCAAACATCAAAAATTGCACCACATTCTGGATTTTGGTAGTATCTTTGTTGTTATTGTGAATGACAACAAAACAGCAAAGCATCTCCCTGAGCCAATTACTGCAGAATATAAGAAATAGGTGCTAACAGAATAGAAAAAATACTTAGTAGGAGTAAAATAGATATTAAAAAGATATCTAAGACATACAGATACCTGCTTTAGATACATTTCCAATTCTTCTTCCACTTTTCTTTCAGGTCTGTCATATAAAACGCATATAAAAAGCTCATGCACAAACCCACAGACCGACAACCATACTCCCTCTGATGCAGCTTATTGCTCACTGCCAAACTCAAAGCTCTGGGCTCTCCAGGTTAAGCAGAATTCAGCGATACCATCTGTCTCCGTGGAGGCTGCTATGCAGGGTTTGTCTTCAAGCAGTAGAGAGGTAGAGCGACAGAAGGGAGGATGGCATGCTGGTACATCAGCACACCTGAAATACAGCCAGAAGGTAGAAGTAATGGAGTCCAAACCCCTGACTCCACCGAAGCCATTAACATCATTTAACAAGGTTACAAATGTTTTCAAAGTCTGAACGCTTAACACAACCAGGGTTTTCCGTACACGTCGGCTGCCGGCTGGATGACCAAATGGCTGGATATTAAAATATTTTCAGCTGACTACTTTCTCACTGTTTCAAGTAACGTCATTGTCACTTTTTATAATGTTATAACAATAATCCTAAACTGGATGAAGGATATTTGACATCGGACATCTGGATCTTAAGCAGTCCCTAACTCTATAAGGTGTTGGATGGGGTCCAAGTCAAGGACAGTCAAGTTCTTCCACGCTAAACTGGGAAAATTGTTTCTTTATGGGGCTGGCTTTGGTCATGTTGAAACAGGAAAGGGTCTTACCAGGACTGCTGCCACCAAGCCAAGCCTTCCGTTAATTCAAATAGTGCTACAAAAGGTTGTGGATGTGCAGCTTATGACCAAATACGAACACAACTTTCAAAACTCAATTTTCTACCTTTTTAGCTTTTAAATGTTAAGACTTTCATTCCATGATCCACAGGGAGAAATAAGCTTGCAAAAATATACAGTAAGTGGCTTTCTGAAGAATCCATTACCTCGTGTGGTTTTCACTGTTGGTACTGCTAAAGCAAAGCTTAGAAAATCTCTAACCATCAATTTCTGATGTCTGCATGAGTCACGTCCAATGACTTTTACAGTTGCTCAATCAAGAACAAATTAACTGCTAGACCATTTGAGCCACAGCGTGAGGAACTTAACAGACTTTTAGAAAAACACTTCGACATTTAGTTCTTACTGCAGTGCATAAACAGTAAAGACCACAAGGGGTAGTCTTAAGTGGAGCAGAGTAAGATGCTTATGTAAATTGTTAAATGGTGACAAAAGCAGTACATTTAGAGCAATTATATTCAGGGCATTCAGGTTGTTTCCTTTGAGGCTGTTAAGGTTGAATAATTTCCACCATCTTACTCATAAGTCAGACTGTTAAAAAGGAGGATATATTGAAGGTTGATGAGTAAATACGTATAGGGGACAGACGGCACACTGGACAGATTCTAACTAGAGTCATGCACCAGATCAGTAATGTACATTCATTAAAGATAGTTTTTCTCGCTAGTTTATGCTGCTATTTGCACAGAAAATGCACAAGGTCAAACCCAGTTTAATCAGTTCAAATGCCCAAGTTATAACTATAATCAGGATGTGTCCCTGCCTTTAGCATCAATACAAAAGGCGACAGTCAGAAAGATCGGACAGAAGGACCAGACACTGTAGATACTACCACCAATATCTTCCACTTCCCGAATTCAACAAAGGTGGACGTCAACACAGGTTTAATAATCTTCTGTTAAGGGCCCATGCATTGACTGATAACTTCCCACATGGATGGATGTATTGACCTGACCTACAGGACACTGCTGAGAGAGACCAGGGGGTCAACTGAGGGAAATGTAAAAGTTCCACAAAGTGACACAAAACGACCACAAAGAGGCACAAAGAGGTGCAAAATGACCACAGAGAGATGCAGACAACCATAGAGAAACCGTGTTTTAGTCTTTTTTAGTCTAGATGGGCCTTTTGTCTATGCCCAGGGACTCATTGTCGTATAATCCATCCATGTCTACCAAGCAATCCAAAAAGCCAACTTGAATGGTACATAATGACTTAGAGGATAAATTTGGATTGTTTAAAAATCTATACTCGCATACTACCTATATTTTGTCTTGCTTTGTTGGGGGCATTCATCCTCTCCATACTGTGCATGAAGCGCTTCTATCAAAGTGTGAATGTACTTGAAAGGGGCAGAGGCTGTGAGGCTTCAGTCTGAGTCAGCCAAATCAAGCAAGTATTTTCTAAACGTACAGTCTTTTCAGTGGGAAATTCCCTCCTTGTGTTTCTCCAGAGAGTGTTTCTTTGTGGAGTCGTACAAAGAGTCACATCCTGAAAGTTTCATGTGGGTTTGTTTTCGGACAAAACATTTCCAATGTTCGAAATATTTGCACAGACGTGTCTAGGCCCTTGTAACCTCACTAGAATGAATTGGCATCATTTAGTTGTGTCTGCTCCCCTTTCTGTGAATGATATTGATTTAGCGTAGACTTAATTCAGAATAGACTTGTAGTGCAGGCCCTAGTGTTTCACCTGCCATGACTGGAGCTTCTAAGAAATGCTTCGCTTTTACTCTCAGCACTCATCTCAGTCTGAGCTGTTTGCCTCTTCTGTATATTCTGTAAAGTCTGTTTTTGTGCACTTGAAGATGCAGAGAGAGACACTTGGCAGAACAACAGTGATTCTTCTGGGCTCATACAATGTTGTGTCAAACAGGGAGACTAAGGAGTGGAGCAGAGGAGGTACTTTCATCAACCAAACTTAGCTGTGGATGGTTTCTTGGTATGTAAATGGGACCTACTGTATGAATGTTTCATTCAGGCTTGGCTGAGGTACAGTGTGCGAAGAGAGGGCCAACAGAGCATGAAATATACATCATAGTGTGCGTATGTGCATGTGTGTGTGTGTAAGGGAGAGCTGTGTTTCTGTGGGTGGGTACTGTAAGTTAATGAGTGAGAGGTGTGTGTGTCTGTGTGTACTCACCAACTTGCTATCTAACAAGCATAACCCTTACACACACACACATGCACATACGCACACTATGATGTATATTTCATGCTCTGTTGGCCCTCTCTTCGCACACTGTACCTCAGCCAAGCCTGAATGAAACATTCATACAGTAGGTCCCATTTACATACCAAGAAACCATCCACAGCTAAGTTTGGTTGATGAAAGTACCTCCTCTGCTCCACTCCTTAGTCTCCCTGTTTGACACAACATTGTATGAGCCCAGAAGAATCACTGTTGTTCTGCCAAGTGTCTCTCTCTGCATCTTCAAGTGCACAAAAACAGACTTTACAGAATATACAGAAGAGGCAAACAGCTCAGACTGAGATGAGTGCTGAGAGTAAAAGCGAAGCATTTCTTAGAAGCTCCAGTCATGGCAGGTGAAACACTAGGGCCTGCACTACAAGTCTATTCTGAATTAAGTCTACGCTAAATCAATATCATTCACAGAAAGGGGAGCAGACACAACTAAATGATGCCAATTCATTCTAGTGAGGTTACAAGGGCCTAGACACGTCTGTGCAAATATTTCGAACATTGGAAATGTTTTGTCCGAAAACAAACCCACATGAAACTTTCAGGATGTGACTCTTTGTACGACTCCACAAAGAAACACTCTCTGGAGAAACACAAGGAGGGAATTTCCCACTGAAAAGACTGTACGTTTAGAAAATACTTGCTTGATTTGGCTGACTCAGACTGAAGCCTCACAGCCTCTGCCCCTTTCAAGTACATTCACACTTTGATAGAAGCGCTTCATGCACAGTATGGAGAGGATGAATGCCCCCAACAAAGCAAGACAAAATATAGGTAGTATGCGAGTATAGATTTTTAAACAATCCAAATTTATCCTCTAAGTCATTATGTACCATTCAAGTTGGCTTTTTGGATTGCTTGGTAGACATGGATGGATTATACGACAATGAGTCCCTGGGCATAGACAAAAGGCCCATCTAGACTAAAAAAGACTAAAACACGGTTTCTCTATGGTTGTCTGCATCTCTCTGTGGTCATTTTGCACCTCTTTGTGCCTCTTTGTGGTCGTTTTGTGTCACTTTGTGGAACTTTTACATTTCCCTCAGTTGACCCCCTGGTCTCTCTCAGCAGTGTCCTGTAGGTCAGGTCAATACATCCATCCATGTGGGAAGTTATCAGTCAATGCATGGGCCCTTAACAGAAGATTATTAAACCTGTGTTGACGTCCACCTTTGTTGAATTCGGGAAGTGGAAGATATTGGTGGTAGTATCTACAGTGTCTGGTCCTTCTGTCCGATCTTTCTGACTGTCGCCTTTTGTATTGATGCTAAAGGCAGGGACACATCCTGATTATAGTTATAACTTGGGCATTTGAACTGATTAAACTGGGTTTGACCTTGTGCATTTTCTGTGCAAATAGCAGCATAAACTAGCGAGAAAAACTATCTTTAATGAATGTACATTACTGATCTGGTGCATGACTCTAGTTAGAATCTGTCCAGTGTGCCGTCTGTCCCCTATACGTATTTACTCATCAACCTTCAATATATCCTCCTTTTTAACAGTCTGACTTATGAGTAAGATGGTGGAAATTATTCAACCTTAACAGCCTCAAAGGAAACAACCTGAATGCCCTGAATATAATTGCTCTAAATGTACTGCTTTTGTCACCATTTAACAATTTACATAAGCATCTTACTCTGCTCCACTTAAGACTACCCCTTGTGGTCTTTACTGTTTATGCACTGCAGTAAGAACTAAATGTCGAAGTGTTTTTCTAAAAGTCTGTTAAGTTCCTCACGCTGTGGCTCAAATGGTCTAGCAGTTAATTTGTTCTTGATTGAGCAACTGTAAAAGTCATTGGACGTGACTCATGCAGACATCAGAAATTGATGGTTAGAGATTTTCTAAGCTTTGCTTTAGCAGTACCAACAGTGAAAACCACACGAGGTAATGGATTCTTCAGAAAGCCACTTACTGTATATTTTTGCAAGCTTATTTCTCCCTGTGGATCATGGAATGAAAGTCTTAACATTTAAAAGCTAAAAAGGTAGAAAATTGAGTTTTGAAAGTTGTGTTCGTATTTGGTCATAAGCTGCACATCCACAACCTTTTGTAGCACTATTTGAATTAACGGAAGGCTTGGCTTGGTGGCAGCAGTCCTGGTAAGACCCTTTCCTGTTTCAACATGACCAAAGCCAGCCCCATAAAGAAACAATTTTCCCAGTTTAGCGTGGAAGAACTTGACTGTCCTTGACTTGGACCCCATCCAACACCTTATAGAGTTAGGGACTGCTTAAGATCCAGATGTCCGATGTCAAATATCCTTCATCCAGTTTAGGATTATTGTTATAACATTATAAAAAGTGACAATGACGTTACTTGAAACAGTGAGAAAGTAGTCAGCTGAAAATATTTTAATATCCAGCCATTTGGTCATCCAGCCGGCAGCCGACGTGTACGGAAAACCCTGGTTGTGTTAAGCGTTCAGACTTTGAAAACATTTGTAACCTTGTTAAATGATGTTAATGGCTTCGGTGGAGTCAGGGGTTTGGACTCCATTACTTCTACCTTCTGGCTGTATTTCAGGTGTGCTGATGTACCAGCATGCCATCCTCCCTTCTGTCGCTCTACCTCTCTACTGCTTGAAGACAAACCCTGCATAGCAGCCTCCACGGAGACAGATGGTATCGCTGAATTCTGCTTAACCTGGAGAGCCCAGAGCTTTGAGTTTGGCAGTGAGCAATAAGCTGCATCAGAGGGAGTATGGTTGTCGGTCTGTGGGTTTGTGCATGAGCTTTTTATATGCGTTTTATATGACAGACCTGAAAGAAAAGTGGAAGAAGAATTGGAAATGTATCTAAAGCAGGTATCTGTATGTCTTAGATATCTTTTTAATATCTATTTTACTCCTACTAAGTATTTTTTCTATTCTGTTAGCACCTATTTCTTATATTCTGCAGTAATTGGCTCAGGGAGATGCTTTGCTGTTTTGTTGTCATTCACAATAACAACAAAGATACTACCAAAATCCAGAATGTGGTGCAATTTTTGATGTTTGAACATAAACGAATGCTGTATTTTTTTTATTTTTCTACAGTACAAGTACAGTATTAGCATTACTGCAGTGGTTCACTTGTCAGGAAGATTCAAGCATGAATGACCTTGTTATACACTTCAACAAACAACAAATACTGTTCCTCTTTTATTCCCACTTTGTTACATGAAGTGTGTGTGAGTCCTTCACAATGCTAAAATGATGATTAAGACATAAATAGAACCACTGTGTAGGCGAATAAGCAAGATTTTTAATTAAAAATCTTTTCCATTTGTACTGACCAGTGAATTTTATTTTTCTTCAGTTCTTTGTAGCTTTCTAGCCCTTAGCAAGAGTGCCAAGATTTTAGTTATAGTATGAGTATGTGTGTGTGTCTGTGTGTTGGTGGCTGGAGGGTTTTTTCCTCTACATCTGTACCTCCAAAAGCCAGAGGATTTGTATTTATTCCTTCCTGGGAGGCTCGCTGAACCTGTATTCTCATTCATTTCACCATCCATACCTCCAAGGCTGCTACCATCTGTATTCCCAGACACTCGTCCGTACCTCAGAGGCTGACAGGCTCTATGTTTTTTTTTTTTTTTTTACTTCTTTACACCTCAAAGGCTTCAGATGGATGGATTTCCCATTGCTCGGGTGTAAATCTTTCATGTGTGAAATTGTCTGTGCTTTAAGAAGCCATTGGCTGTGCTGAAGAAGCTGTCTGCACTGCAGTTGTTGGTGGTGACAGTCTGTGGTGTCAGAGTATGAGAGATCAGTCACATCAGCTGTTTTCATTCCACAAACAAATAATGAAAGATTTTACATCTGTGTATCCACATATCCTCATGGCTGTATACTGACACTGTGAATCCAAGGTAAGTCCACAAGGTGACTTGTCTTCCTGACTGGATTTGAGTACAAACCACTGAAGATATATCAAAATAAAGCTTTAGAGAATCAACTTTTCTTCTCTAAAGAACCAGTAAGGTGAACTTTGAACCAGAGGTAACAAATATGGGAGAACTGAAAGGCTGGTGGCACTTTGTCAAATCAGACATATGATCTAGTCACTGATTGGCCAGGGTGACAATTAAGTGGCTGCCAGTTTGCTCATCAATATCCATCCTTCTCTGGTAACTCACCTGCCGTTGCTGAGCAGGACTGCCCCCACCAAAACACAACAGCATTGGCTTCCCTGGCAAGCAACCTCTTCCAATCACACAAAAATAATGTGACATCGTTTTGCCACCAGAAAAAAGGTTCATAAAATTTTCGACTTTGATGCCAGAGACCACAGTTCCTGTCCCATCTCTCTGATTGGTTTTAACCATGAAGTTTGAGTTCAGCATCAAATTTAACTCCTCTACTTGCTAAGAGCTGTCTTCAGTGGTAGAAAACAGCTGCAGTGTTTTGCTTTTAGTTCTACTGCTGATCCATCCACTCTGACCTCCTCATATACTCACTATAACAACGGTACCGTACTTCCTCCATTGCTCCCAGCCAGCCAGTTCATTACTGTAACCACCATGATGAAGCTCTCCCATCATTAACAAAGCAGTAATTGTAACCCAAACCATGCTGTTTCTGCAACCTTAAAAGACTTGAGTCACAGTGCTAGAAGCCGCTAACAAATAACATCATCATGTTTTGAATCATTTGGAGGACCTATTGCTTTTCCCCATTTTTCCCAGTTTAGTTTTCCTACAATACATATTTATGTCTCTACGATGCACGACGATGCAGCTAATTTACACAAGTACATTTCTTATAGGCCCTACACTACATCCCAAGTTGTCATATAGAGGATAAATTCTGGGAACAGACTTTGTTTTGGAGAATGGTGACTGTCCTGAACCTCACCTCCCAATGAGCACTTTATGCATTTTAAGTAACAATAATAATGTGTGCAGCTCTATTAATAAAATTTTAAACAGCAGCACCCTTTCTGTATAATTAATCCAGGCCTTGAGTAATGCATTATGAACAATGATAGTAATTATACTGGTTGTATGAGGAAATGGACTGAAAGTGCTGTGGTTCGATGGACAAGCAAATTTGGATTTCCAAAGTGACAGAGGGCCCAGAGTAAAGCAGTGCCGTCTTTATAAAACACAGTATGTCCTGCTGTCTTTAAGATGCACACTTTCCATAATAACCCAACAGGAACCCGACATCTCAGCTCACTGTTGGACATGACAACAAAAAAACAAGGAAGTGTGTGCCTGGTGCTTCACTTGATCTTTGTTTGCCCCCTTTTAAGCCATTCAGACTTCAAATTCTTTTATAAGTGCTAGAGACGGTTTAATTTTGCATTATTTCTGGTTCTGCTGGAATACAATCAAGAAATAAAATGCTCTAAGGTTGATGCGAGGTAAATGTATTCATGTGGAAGCTCTATTTTACCTTTTACCTGCCGGCTGTGCAGAGCTGCCATCGTTAGAAAAATAAATGTCGAATTTTTTTCCCCCTTCATTGTAATGATGAAAATATCTTGTTGGGCCTGTATATTGAATAAAAATACTGTGTTTAGAGGAAATGTTTTCTTGCAATAGTGAAAAAGAGAATGTAAAGGCAGTGCTGCTATCACTGTAACAGAAACTGGATGATGCAGTTTGACAGTCTTTCTTGAGTTTAACAAATATGCTGCTTGTCTCGCTGTTGATGAAACGCCGTAGGGATGATGCATCATCCTGCTGATCAGCCCCAATCTGCATCATTCATGGGAGATGACATGTTTTGCTCATAATGGTTGCTCCTTTATAATCTTTGAAAAACTCTGCAGCATTAATGCTGAGCTACTGATATCACAAAGATAAATTCCTGTCTGTATTACACTGTACGCTCAGTAAAAGTAGGAATTGTGCTTCTGTTTATTTTGCCTTTTATTATGGGGGCCATTACTCTGCTGCTGCTCCTGAGCACCTTAACTGACAACCCATTTCATTTTTTAAACCACCGAGCTCTTCACCTACATGATATTATCAGCCGGCAAAGGTGCAGCCAATTCTCTTGATAATAAGAGATATGGAAATCAGAATGAAATGGAACTTCAGATATGAGCCTGAAAAGTGAAATCAAATAAAAAGTAAATTACTGCCTGCCAAGATTCAAACAGAACCAAAAAAAAAAAAAAGTCAGCTTTTATCCCTGTTACTGAAAAAAACTGATTCCTAAACAAGCTGGGAGCAGTTTATTAGCATGTGAGTGCACTTCTTTAATGGAGATATTAGTCAAATATATGGGGTGAGAGATAAGGTCTGACTAGTTATGACGCACACACAGGCCTTTGAGTCTGGAGCTGAATTAAATGCCTTTTGAGAGTATGTAATCCCTGAGCACTATACTACTCTTTCTTCCTCTCTCTGGGGAGACGCTTGATGCCGGCGTGACTAATCTCCAAACACTCCTCCTGGCTTCTGATTCCTTCAGTCCAGGGAGCCAGGAGAGGTGTGACAGGCCTGCTCTGCTCATAACCTATCAGCTGAATAATTACAGCTAACCTGCTTCTCCACAGGGCTTTGCTGCTATAAACGGCCCTGCTGTCACACATTAATGGAAAATCACAACGGCGGCAGTGTCGCAGCGGCAGGCTCGGGTCATCGGGGACCCAGGTCGGACGTATTCAGGTCAAATCCTTTAGTTCACGTGCAAGCCTTCCCCGTAGAAAAGCTGCAATCTGCCCATTTAGACAGCACAGGCGAGCCAAGATGATGCTTTGTTATGGCTGATGCAGACAAGTTGAACAGTGCTGTAGCTCCAGATCAGCTGACCAGTCACTTGAACTCATATATGGCAGCCACCAACTGAAGGGGGGGGGTTTCATTATCACTGTTAATGCTGCATCCATCTACAATATTTCTTCTTATCTGCACACCTAAAAGTCTTAAATCACATGACCAAGGTTTTTAATTTTATTTTCTTTAAAGGGAGCCAATGCAGAGAAGTTAATATGGGAGCAATATGATCTCTTTTTCTAATTCTTTTCAATACTCCTGCTGCAACATTTTGCATCAACTACATGCTTTTCACAGGGTTTCTGGGACATCCTGATAATAAAGAATTACAGTAGTTCAGTCTATGTGGGAAGCAGAGAATTTGATCCCAAGGTCCAAGTAGAACTGGTGGCCAAGATAATGGCATCCAACTAACTATTTGATTAGATGGTATTTGTTAATCATGTTCATCTTTATTACATTTATTTGGATAAAGAGCAATGAAGAAGACTGGCAGTGGAAATGGCTTCGCTTGCACTGTAAAATCTGAGCAAACACGAGATGTTTCACTTTGTAATCGTAAATCCTCGGTTAAGCGTGTACGGTTGTGGTTTCATGTGCAGTCGTTTTAAAAGCCTCAGTATTGATTTGTGTGCTTGCTGAACTAACACTCAGTGTCTGTTCCAGCAAATCCATTCCCACCAAAAGCACTGTCCTTGAGCAGGATAATTAACCCCCTGCTGCTCCGGTGAAGCTGTTCAGCGGCTGTGTTAGGCCTGTTGTCATACCACGCAGATTTAAGTCTGAAATAGACACCACCTGTCAAGTCAACTGGAGTCATCTGTATTGTGATAAAGACCTGGTTTGTCCCTTTTAGCTGCACCATGGTATGCAGGCATTATGTGCATGGAGGCAGCACAAGGTTTTTTATTCTCATGATTCAAAGTATGTGACTGTGCACAAAACGAGGAGAGATCTAAAAACTAGAAATATATAAATTTTGTATTTTTTCATGAGCTTCCAACAACACAAGCAGAAAACTTAAAAATCCACTGTATAAGGAGTAAATCTAGTATCATTAGCTAACTGCCAAAGTTGTGTAAACATTTCCCACAGTAAAGGCTTACCACTGACCTCACATTCAAGTGGATTTACTGAGAAGCACAAGCAGGAAGTGGCAGAGCATCAGTGGTAGGTAGGAATGGGCAAGTATGAGATTCTGACAGTATGATAACATTAAGCAGTATTGTGGTATTGTGATTACAGCTCTAAAATGAGGTATTCTAAACAACTTTTTTCTCCACTGAACACAATCTATTTTATTTTTAAACAACACAGAATATCTGGAACATTAGTAGACATGTATGTTATATATATATTTTAAATAAGTTCCTTAAATGAGCCTAAACCTGCAGTTCAACAATCTCTGCTCTTCTCTGCTCCGCGACGCAACGTTAGTGGAGAAACTAGCTGATGTTAGCTAGCTAATTATTATCTGCCACAGTACCAAGCCTATAGCATTTATTTCACTGATGCTAGACATGCTAACTCTCGTAGCTGTTGCATACGTTCATGGTGGTGCTCCCAGGGACACAAAATCAGGTTTAAAGCACGGACCGGAGGGGGAGGGGTCGTGTTAATCCATGCTGCACACAACAGGAGGGATTCCTGCACCTTCTGTCTTTGACAAGTCATTTTAACATGGGAGGAAAACAGCTTATACTGTAGGAACGGTATGATGGAAAATATTAGTGGCTTGACTTTTTCAAACTGCGGTATACCTTGAAACTGGTAACCGGCCCATGTCTACTGGTAACTTTAAGTTGAACAATACTCCACCTGCTTTCAAACCTTAAACAAAACACAGAACATGTCCACCAACAAGTGAATTAAATACCTGATAAATCCAATACTGCCATCAAGCAATGCTGCTAATTAATTTGCAACAACATCCCTAAGTAAAACAAAATAAAAGAATTGTGCAGTGGTTCTGGTTCACAATAAACTCCGGTATAATACACTGTTATTCTTCAAGGAAAATTTATCAGATCAAACAGATGCAGTGTTTTATCTGTGTGCATGTGTGCGTATCTACACGTTCAACTAATCAGAGCACTTTGAGTATCATCGACATCATAGTGGGTATGAGCAGAAGTGGACCACACTTGACCAAAAACCAGCGCTATTCTTCTCCACTCCAGAGGAGGACTGATGGAAAGAGGAGATGAGAAGGAGGATATGATGCCTGAATTTAAAGTGTCCTCTTGATAATCTGGGGGACTGAGATGGAGCTTCATTTTCACCTCTGCATCCAGTCATCGCAGGCGTCATTTCATCCGGTCTG
>BRZM01000922.1:0-36515 GCA_033238685.1 Lates japonicus
AAAACCCATGTTATCAGATACACAAAATAGTGAAGACCAAGTTTCTAGATATCAGTGGCTTCAATGTGGAAATTTGTTCAACCAAGTCTAGGTTTACCAACACTTCCTCTCCTTAACTCCATTGTTGTCAGTTATCATAACTAAAACTTAAACGCTACTGTGGTGTACAATACAAATTCCAACTTTATTAAATTGGAGCTCTCACCAGTCTGTTCCTGGGTGTGGGTGCAGGTCTCTTCTTTCGCAGCTGAGGAACCCTTTGCTTCACACTGGCCTCTCTTCTTCCATTCTTTGGGGGCTGCCAATCACCTGACCCCTCATCCTCAGAGGAGCTCATCATCTGTTTTATATCAGATAAAATGATCTTTCTCTCACCCTATACACTGAAACTGATGAAGACTACTCTTACCGATCTTTGACTGGCTGAGGATAGCTCTTTCTTGCACAGGTTTAGAACCCTTCCAGTTACCCGCTGCTTGTTTCCATGGTTCTTCTTTTCAGATTCTTGCATGCCCTCCCTTGTGTCCTCCTGAGGGGATTCAGTCACCACCTCATCATAGTCCGCACCTGCCTTCTTGCTCCTCTCTTTCTTCTTCTTTTCCTTGACTGCATAGCATGACACTGCCATCATCATCAATGCTCTGCTCTGGACTGTGTCCTCTGTCGGGTCATCCGCTGTAAAATGAAAGGTTAAAATCATGGACTGATACTGCTCAACCCAACAGAACTGTTTTTCAGTTTTTCATGCTGAAGTAACCTTGGTAAAATCTTTTTGCTGTTTGGGGATCATGGCACATGCTATCCTCTCATATGTTTTATGTCCCAGCTGCTGCTTGGCCTGATGGGAGCAAACAAAGTACATAAGATAAAAATAATAATAAAGACTTTAAAAGAACAAAACGTGTCTTACGTAAGTGGCAACAGAAGAACATAACATATTGAATGTGGGGCCAGGACCCAGATTCAGTCCTTCCCAGGCATCCTTAAAATACTCTGGCCCTCCAACAGTGGTATGAAGAAACATGGATGCCTCTGAGCCTCCCTCAATTTGACCACAAAGTCTGTTGTAACGCCAGAACCAGGCATACTCCTCTGGTTTCAGTGGTATGGCTGCTTGCCCAAAGTATCTTTGTGTTTTGTGCTCCTGAATCTATTTTTTTTCTAATTCTCAGCTGCTGGTGAAGAATGAAATAGAGACTTCTGCCGGCTGACAATATTTTCCTTGCAAAGAAAAGGTCAATCGCCACCCGAGCGGTCAGGAGATCCTACAGAATTTACATCTTGATGAGAATGTAAATAAGTAAATGGTCTGGATGTCACAAATGGTTACAGATAAAGAAATTTACAATTACAATTCCCCCTTTCGATTATTGATTAATCACAAAACAAAGAAGGAGAGAAAGGAAAAAACAAGATCACAATTTAATAATCTGACACATTAATTCACACAGATTAAAATGTATCATCATGGCAGTTGTTTGGATGGATGGATGGATGGATGATAAAATAAATGATTGGGGAAAAGGAACAAAAGGAAAAGAGAAAACAAACAAACGATTAAACAAAAAAAACTAAAGACAAAACATTATTTACAGATTGTCATCGTCAGGATCAGAGTCGGAACATTAGAAGGAGTGATGAACTGCAGGATCATGAATGTGGAGTGAGGCTGAATTTTGATCAGTGTTATTGCTGTTAAAATGAACATAGGTCTGGTGATCTGGGCTCCACTGGAATTTGGAATTTTTTTAATTGTGAAGCGGGGGTCTCTATTTGGAGCAAGGGTTTTGTCCGTAGCGGCCACAATCAAGTGCCAGTCATGTGGCCAGCAGGGGTCTCTGCATAGGTACTTGTTATATTTGGCATAATATGCGTGAATTTGGCCTGTTCGCCAAATTTCAGGAGAAACAGTACAGATGAATGTTGCACTTTGTCCTTCTGTCAGAGTAACAGTCTTGGCAGGTTTGTAGGTGTAAGCCTGTATCAGCATTGCTGAGCAAGATAGGATTAGGATCAGATGATGAATATTGTCTTAGAGGAAGTGTTCATGATAGAGTTTAAGTGTAGTATGTGACAAATGTAATTGGAGAAGTCATCAGTGGGAGACTTCCTGTGTTGTATGGGATGAGTCCAAACACAACCGTTCTTGGTGGTTGGGCTATTATCAGCCACCAGTACCTAACAGGAGGCATGTGTGACGTTTGTGATGTCAATGTAATTTCACTCAGGCTGATGACTGGGAATGTCCTTCATCTTCTTCCGCGAGTCCGGTGTCTGCTCCTCTGCTTTTCCAGCATCTGTGGGCTGTTCCTCTGATGGTTGGAGGTGTCCTTCATCTTCTTCTTTTGGGGCTCCAGTGTCTGCGCTGCTCCTCTGCTGTTCCGATGACTGTGGGTGTTGCACAGCTTCTTCTGGGCCTCTGGGGCCTGCGTTGTCCTTCCGGACAGGAGATCCTTCCCTGAGGTGCAGCCAATGCTCAGGGCTCCGTAGATGATGAAGAAGAGGACCCACAGGATCACAAGAGACGCTGGTGCATGCTGGTTGCAGTTTTGGACTCTTTGGTGTAGGCTCAGTCATGGGCGCTGGGCTGACTGGACAGCTTGTACTTGTCTGAGGATTGACTGAATAGTAGCAGTTAGAGCAGAGCAAAATGGTGTCATGGCATGGTGATCCCATCTGTTTCAAGGTGGACAGTGTAGTCTGAATACAGTAAAGTTTATCTGTAGAGCCTCAAGGGTGCCTGTGTGTATGTGTGTGCTTGTGTATGTGTGTGTGTGTGCATGTGAATTCATGCACATGAGTGGCATTTTGCACTCAGGTCAGAGTGGGCCTTGCAAACATAGGCATCACATTTGCAGCATCTCAGGCTTGTTTTGTTGTCTGTAGGGGCACAGAGCTCACAGCACTTCCTCTTCTGCCCCTGTCCTTGTTGGGGGAGAGTGGCCAGGGCAGCGGTTGGGGTTTGCACAGTCCTAACCAGACTGGCAGAGGATGGTGCTCTTCATCCTGTTCTAAAATCTGGTCCAGAGCCTCTCTGACAGATAACCGTGTGGTCAGTCACCTACTCATTGCGCTCAGAGTAAAAGGAGTGCAAGGCAAACATCAAGCTATATTTTGGGGGTCTGTGTGAAGATATGATACATTGATTAGTCTGGAAGGTGTGGTTCACGTGGGAGGATCGGCACATAAGCGCAGGAAAGAGATGTGTACCCACAAAAGACATTGTACAGTCTGAAATGTGTGGTGTGTGTGTGTGTGTGTGTGTGTGTTAGGGTGGTGTGTATGGGGACGTTTTGTCATCTGATGGATGAATATAATCTGGATACCCATTCATTTCCTATGGTGGTCACTTTTGACCGGGAACACCACAGGTGTAACAAGGTTGACTAAAACACTCAAAATTCAATGAAAGTGGTGATCATCACTTTCATATGTTCAAGTGCACAGTGTGGAGGATATCATAAGGCCTTGAGGCAATCAGATGTAAAACACAATATTTATGAGTGTTTTAAGTTGTAAATTGGTCAGATTTGACCCGAACACGACAGGAAGGTTAAACTAACCAATGACAGTCTTTGTACTTATGAGGCACAGTTGCAGTTATGTTATCATGTGCTGCTGCGAACCATATTGTTTTCTGGTGACTGAGTTACTTAATGAGAGAGGTTTGCCCTTGTCTATCGCCCCCTTCACCATGGCTCTTAAGAGATAGACAGAAACACACTTCAGATGTCTGTAACTTTATAATGGTCCTGCTTGGTTGTTTACTTACTTGGCCAAAAATAATATCTTGTATCCCTGAACCCAGCTCAGTTCAAACTAAAACAATCATTTATGCTACACTGCTGAGCAAATACATATCAGACATATCAGTCCATATCAGTAAACTTTCTCTTGAATTCAGGTTCATTGCACACAATAAGGTCAGCCTGTTTCATAATGAGTGCAGCTCATTACCTTTACCTCAGTAAAGTATCTCATTACTTTCTCTACCACTGAGAAGTCACAGAACAACACAAACACACTAACAGATGTAGGCAGTGGTATTCCAGCAGCTCCTGTGTTCTGTTTAGTACAATTCCTGTTTTTGTCAATGGAGTCGGGTAGTGACATATAGTGATGTTTCTGGTTAAACAAAAAGGCTCTTACTCTTTAATAAAAAGCTCTGTCTCTGTAGGAATCCTATCCATAATGTTGTCAATGTTACCTCATATAGTTTGGTGACATAATGTAATTCCATGCATAACAGTGCACAATGCTATGTTTTTGAAAGTCATTGATGACCCCATCCATTCATTTCGTCTACAGTCATCTCTTTGTTTGTCTTTACTGTTGACTTGTGTTATGGTGATTTCATGGTTTAATCACTTTCATTTATTTGCTATAGCCTACAAAAAATCCATCCAAAGTAATTCTTGATTATACCAGATATAAAAGTTAAGTTCTATACTCCAAAATACTATACAGAAAATAAAAGAGACCTTGATGAGGCTGGCAGCTGCACTAATAATCTAATATTGTGTTATTATGAGTGTTCATCCTCTGAGCTCTGACAACTCATCAACAAATCCACCACAGAGCGTTTTGTATGTGCTGCACAGCCAACAGTGTATAATTAATGCAGAGCTAATGCTTTACATTTAATGACCTCAGAGTTTACCTAACTGTCCAGGGTCGCATTTAGAGAATAATGTGTTAAGGATTCATTATATTATATATGAGGTAGACATTAACAGAATCTTTATATATCATTTCTTCCTTTATAATAATCGTCTTCGATTCAGTTGCGGCTGTGCTTAGCAAAGGCAATTTCATTAATAACAGCATTGTTAAAACGTAATAGCACAAATTAAGTAAATGTAACGGTGACGCGACAATATAACCGCATCCAACACCCCTCAAAGGTGTTGATAACCTACCCACCACAAATGAGGTCTAACAAAATTTGGATCATAAAATGTGATCCATAGGCAGTTCAAGACTCCTCACATCAAAACTATAAAGAGCTCAGATGTGGTAAACTACTAGAACATATCAACAATGGGTATGGGTAAGACTCTGATTTCTCCTCTGTCTGAAACCAATGGACACAGGTTCAGTAGTCTTTCACATCAAATTCTTCCTATTTCTTATAGTCCTTGGTGCCATCCCAGTTTATGTATAATTGCTTGTTTCTCAAATCTTGCATTATTACGTTGGCAGTCATGCCATTTTATTTTGCAATTTAAATCTTTTTCCTACAACAGATGGCGAGACTGGCAACTCATGCTCCTGTGTTGGGCCTGGGTCCTCTGTGTGTCACATCCAGTGTAGCTACATTGAACCTGCAAGAATATGAAAATACTCACTTTGTCCCCCTGGTTACAATCTGGTGGAGAAGGCTGGCTTGCTCGTCCTAATGGAAGAAGGAATTTTCTCGACGGAAACATGGAAGCTTGAAATGGCGCTTGCGGGCTGTGCAGAAACAGCTACATTAATCAGGAAAAGCAAGAAGGTCCCAGCTGCTGTAATTGGACTGGAGCCCTCCCCCAGTGCGGTTCAGCGCAGTCTCCAGTATAGCTTATGACTCTGTTGAAACTCTTGTCAATGACTCCACATCATCTGTGTCCAATGACTGGAAAATTGACCTTGACATCTCTATAAAAAGTGTTACTATTGGAATTGGCTTGGGAGGTTCTCACTCCAGAGCATCATTTATGCAAAAGTCAAACATCAAAGACCTTCTACAACTGCACTAGCCATTCTGTCTACTGTAGCTTCTATAGGTGAGTATGAGGACAGATATTTATCTTTTCGGCATTAACTTTGAACTTACTTCTCATCTGACTTATTACTTAACATTGTTTACTTGTTAACTACTAGTTAATTGAGGAATGACTTGTTTTAGTGTTTTGGATGGCCTATAACAACAGTAATTTTGCTATTAATCAAGCAACATAAATGGTAATAAGTGAATAAAATGGACTATGATACCTTTTCACATTTTTCCTGTCTCCTGGCTACAGAGATGGCAGCAAATCCTCACTGGTCGCGACTTTCAATCAGCGGTTGATTCCCTTCCTCCCTATTCTTTTAAAACTGAGCCATTATATCATAATCTGATTGACACCTATGGTACACATTACATCATTCAAGTGTCTCTAGGAGGGGAAATAAAGGCAATCACTGCTGTCAGGGCCTGCCAGGCAACCATGAATGGTCTGTCAGAGACAGAGAGTTCAGGGATTGTTTGTCAGTTGAGGCCTCGGCTAGCTTTGAAAAAACAGCCAGTATAGAAAGCATGATAGGCTACTGTCAGGAAAAGAAGAAGAAATTAGGCTCTAGCCAGAGTTTCAGCAGCACATTTAATGAGCGTAACACAGAGGTCACTGGCGGAAACAGTGACGGAGCTGATATCCTCTTTCAAGGACAATCAGACCCTTCTATCTATACTGACTGGATTAACTCAGTGAAGAACACACCTGATGTGGTCCGATACAACCTAAAGCCCCTGCACACCATACTACCAGGTGGTCATCGTGCAAGGACCGGACTGAAGACAGAGGTGGAGAAGTACATCAAGAAAAATGCAGTGTTGAAGAAATGTTCAGAATCTTGTCAAGTTGGACACAGATCCGGCAAAAGAGATCCTTGTGCTTGTGTCTACAGCAGTGATCAGAATATCGATCAAACCTGCTGTCACTACAGGAAAGGTCTTGCCACATTAAAATTGTTTTGGGCTTTGTGGGATCTATATGGTGATAAGGTATATGAGACAGATGGTTCCAGTGAAGTCAAGTATGGTGACATACAGCACTTGCTGCATATATCAAACAATGGCAGTCACAAATGGCTGAGAGACCTTTGGTTTGGGGCCCATCACCATCAACATACAAAACAAACTTAGATTCAATGTTATGATAGAGTAATTACTGGAACAGTGATCTGTAGTGAGTGCTCAATTGATCTGTAAAGGGACAGTGAGAGAGACAGCTGCCTTGGATCATGGTGCCTTCTTCTTCTCCTGCACAGTAGAAATTGTGCACCGAGTCTTGGTGGATCACAGTAATCAAGAGTACATTCCACCCCCATAGAGGTGCCTCTCTGACCAAGGTCTTCACCAAATGATAGGGTCCTTGTTGGAGGAGTCAGGGAAATCATACTCACTCAGTCAGTCAGTCAGGTGGAGGTCAGCTGCTGTAGCGTGATGACAGAATTTGCAGTTGATTTCATGATGAATATCTTGCTTGTCATTAATATCATCTTTTACACTGTTACTCATGCTTGTCTTTCTTTTCTTGACTTTTGTGTGTGAAAATAATTACACTCATTCTCAGTTTCTAAAATTTTATCCACGTGTGATTGAGAGAAACTAGTTGGATAATCCACTTTCTATGTTTTTTCCTTGTTAATTACAAAATCTGCCAATAAAGCATCAGCAAAGACAACAAAGTGTCTGTTTGATTTTATAAATGAAAAAATGCTGTGTGATTTTGTGGTTAAGGTGTAACACTGGAATGTGTAGTATATTCATAGCTGCATCAGCATGTATAGGTGTTTGAGGAAGGTGTGCAAATTTGTCACAGATATGAACCAATTTAATTATTTTTCATTAAATAGTTATATCCAGTGTCTTATTAAGGGGTCATGCAGTATTAGAATTTTTGTCCCTCCACCAATGTGTTGGAAAGTAAGGCACTAAAACGGAGTCAGCAATGTTACAACAAATAAGCTACAAACGCCATTCATGACACTGTTGTGTCTAAAAAATTCATATGAGACAGGGCAGTCATACAGTGTGCTAGAGTGGGAGGAACTGAAACCCTAAAGGATAAGAAACACATCTGCCTAAAAAAGGGAGGGTAAAGAGTAAGAGTGATAAACAAGGAAAAAGAATGCTGGTATTCATCAAAGCATTCCAGGTTCCTAATGATAAATTCAGTTCACTGATAAACCCACCCACCTCAGGTGATAATTACATGTAGAGCAAATGTGTGTGTGTGTGTGTTTGGACTGTCAGATTGGTCATCACAGCTTTGTTAAGGTATACAGTAGCAGTATATTTTATGTGAGCTCACACTTTGGTCCATTGGTTTACAGTCATATTAAACACTGTTGAAAAATAAAACTGCAGCACAGCAAGGGATTGCTAACTTTAAACAGAGAGAGAGATACATAAACACACACATACACACAAATGCATTACCAAGTACTCCAGGAAGAATGTGCTGTTATAAATCTTGTGTATTTTTCATGTTAAATGAATGAGCACATTGATATTAACGTGAATATATATTTATATAAATATAGACATATAATATATATATTGGTGGAACTACAACATTGTTTTGGAAGTTTACCTCATGTACTTCACACTGCATTCCATGTCAGCTTTTATAACGTTGTCCAGAGAGAAAACAAAATGTAATAATTTTGTTAGTAAGTATCATGGAAACCAATATTTCTCCTTCATCTATAAAAGAAATATGAGTAACACTGAATGGAAAGGATAGGAGTGGTGAAAGAGAAGCAAAAAGACTCAAGGTGAAGAGCACAAACAATGTTACAGTGTGTGAGTGATTTAAAGAAGGAACAAATGTAGCAAATTATTTAAAGTGTAAAAACAGGAAAAAAATTGATAAATGGTTAGGAAATGATGGTCCTGAGGTCAACTAAAAGGCAAATGAGTACTGAGTTCTCTCACAGAGGACACACAGGAAGAGTTTACATAAATAACATACATGAGCACTGCAACCAGGGGTTGGTAAAGTCATCCATGTATTATCTGTATCACTGATCCTATGGCTAGATCCCTGACATTGGGCAAGAGGTGAGGCACACTCTGGACAGATCATCAGTCTATCACAGGACTGACATATAGAGACACTCACATTTACTCTGGACTGGGGGAGGAAGCCGGAAAAGACCTGGATTCCAGCACCTTCTTGCTGTGAGGCCACAGTGCTGACCCCTGCTCCACTGTGGCTGATAAAGTCAGGTCTTTACACATCATGTTGGCTTCTGTTTTATTTTAATTGCAGTGTGTGCACTTTAAATAAGAAGCAACCTGTGTTATGAAATGCAGTTAAAAATTACATGTACTGCATGTGTCATGTCTGAACTTGAAATGTGGATGTATTAGGCAGTGTTGGACAAATTACTTGGAAAATGTGGTCATTTAACCCTGACTTATTCTCTAAAGCCACATGGAAGGAATATTTTTGCAGGCATTTGTATTAGAAGTGACCATGTGTAAAAATGAGCCACCTCCAACCAGTTTTATTAGCTTGTGTGAACTTATCAGTCCAGACCAAGAAACCAGCACCCGACAGAGCAGAAACCTGTGAATGACAACATATATACTGTGATAAGGGTTTTTGTTTTGTTTTTTTGCAACAGCTAGTATTCTGTAGTGCAACAGCTTTTTAAAGCCACAGATAGCCACAGCATCATATCTCTGCACAATCTATGACACAACAGCTGTATGATTTTTAAAAATTAAATAAATAGACTGTTGGTGAATTTGAGAGAGATGTGAAGTGTTTGTGTGAAATACGACTCTGTGTTTCTGCTAAATGTTTAAACACAGAGATAAAATACAGGTTTTCTCTAATGTAGCCATTATCAAATTGTTGTTTTGTGTCAGTTCTAATATACATATAATGGACATAACACAGAGCTCACTGGCAGAAACATGGAGATTAATAGATTTTGTTTGTTTGTTTGTTTTGTTTGGCTTATGAAAATAATTTCAAGTCATTTAAGTAAGTTATATTACATATGCTTGTGAGAAATGTTGTTCAAAAATGCTTTTTTCATTATTATATGTACAGTTAGGCCCAAAAATATTTGGACAGTAACACAATCTTCATGCTTTGGGCTCTGCATGCCACCACATTGGATTTGAAATGAAACAACTACAACGGAATTGAAGTGCGGACTTTAAGGTTTAATTCAAGGGGTTGAACAAAAATATATGATCAAACATGTAGGAATTGTAGCTATTTTTATACAAACGATCCTCAGTTCAGGGGCTCAAAAGTAATTGGACAAATAAACATAACCCTAAGTAAAATGTTACTTTTCAATATTTTGTTGAGAATCCTTTGCAGGCAATGACTGCCTGAAGTCTGGAACCCATGGACATCACCAAACGCTGGGTTTCCTCCTTTGTGATGCTTTGCCAGGCCTTTACTGCAGCTGTCTTCAGTTGTTGCTTGTTTGAGGGTCTTTCTGCCTTAAGTTTTGTCTTGAGCAAGTGAAATGCATGCTCGATTGGGTTGAGATCTGGTGATTGACTCGGCCATTGCAGAATATTCCACTTCTTTGCTTTAAAAAACTCCTGGGTTGCTTTTGCAGTATGTTTTGGATCATTGTCCATCTGTACTGTGAAGCGCCGTCCAATCAACTTTGCTGCATTTGGCTGAATCTGAGCAGAAAGTATATCCCTATACACTTCAGAATTTATCCGGCTGCTTCTGTCTTTTGTCAGATCATCAATAAACACAAGTGACCCAGTGCCATTGGAAGCCATGCATGCCCATGCCATCACACTGCCTCCACCATGTTTTACAGAAGATGTGGTGTGCTTTGGATCATGAGCTGTTCCAATTCTTCTCCAAACTTTCTTCTTCCCATCATTCTGGTACAGGTTGATGGTCTTATCTGTCCAAAGAATGCTGTTCCAGAACTGGGCTGGCTTCTTCAGGTGTTTTTTGGCAAAGTCAATTCTGGCCTTTCTATTTTTGAGGCTGATTAATGGTTTGCACCTTGTGGTAAATCCTTTGTATTTACTCTCATGAAGTCTTCTCTTTATGGTAGACTTAGATACTGATACACCTACTTCCTGGAGAGTGTTCTTCACTTGAGTGGATGTTGTGAAGGGGTTTTTCTTCACCATGGAAAGGATTCTGCGATCATCCACCACTGTTGTCTTCCGTGGACGTCCAGGCCTTTTTGAGTTCCCAAGCTCACCAGTGCACTCTTTTTTTCTCAGAATGTACCAAACTGTTGATTTAGCCACTCCTAACATTTCTGCTATCTCTTTGATGGATTTCTTCTTTTTTTTTCAGCCTCAGGATGGTCTGTTTCACCTGCATTGAGAGCTCCTTTGACCGCATGTTGTGTGTTCACAGCAACAGCTTCCAAATGCAAACGCCACACCTGGAACCAACTCCAGACCTTTTAACTGCTTAATTGATGACAGGTTAACGAGGGAAGAGCCCATGCAGCTGTGATGTACTCTTAGACTAGGACCCCAAAGCAGAGAAGCACACACACTGGTGAGTTCGAACAGAAAGTTCCTTTAATAAAACAAACTGACCAAAAACTGGAACAAAAAGCAGACAGGGGAGGCAGGGAGCTGGCTGGCAGGAGGAAGTCAGAAGCAGCGGAGAACAGGAGAATCTTGCCACTGGAAACGCTGGAGAACCTGCATGCGGAGTAGGAGCAAGGAATACTCTGGCAAAGGGCTGGAGTGAAGGCCGGGCTTATGAAGGAGGAGGGAGAATGAGTGGAAACAGGTGTACGTGATCAGCCAGCAGGAGGAGACAGCCACACCCCCTGCAACACACCAGCTCTGCAGCAAAACAGAAAAAAGGGGAGGGGGAAAGGAGAGAAAACACAACACAAAAACAAACTAAACCAAACCATAACAGCAGCCTTGTTTTGTTTTTTTTTTTGCAGCCTTCTGAGTCAATTGTCTAATTACTTTTGGTAAAAAGTTGTAAAAAGATGTAGTGTAAGAAGCCAACAGCTATGTGATGTGCAAAAAGTTATATGCCTCTAAAAGAGAGAATGTTGCAGCAAACTAATGATTTTAAAGGAATATTGTGATGAAATGGTATTATCATTTACTGTATGATTCAAAGTGATTCAAAGAAAACATGTGATAAATGTCACTGTAGGAGAGTAGATGTTAGTGTTCACTGCATATAATGCATACTTTGTATAATCCATATTAAAGTGTGAAAAAAGTTACATAATTTTAAAAAATGATGCAAGGAAGAGTTAAGAAATAATGGTGTAAAAGAAAAAGATAACTTGGTTTTTAAAAATACAATCAGGACAGGCCAAAATATAATGGTGTATAACAGAGAGTGAACAGGTCAGATGAGGACAGGGCCAGCTTTGACCTGACCCAGCAAGCGAAACTTGGCAAGAGAAGAATCCAGGTGCATTCCAGGAGATATTGGCATATGACAAATAAGTTGATAGTGTATTTTAACAGAGGGGACCAAGGATGGACAGTTAGACTAACCAATGTTTTAATGGTGTAAATTTGATAAACCAATAAAATGACCTAAGAGGCGTGGAAAGTCACAGCCAAAACTGTATATAAAGAGTGACAGAGCCAGTACAGTTTTGGAGCTCTTCAGGTGTATCTTGTGTGCACTTTGAACTGTTCCCAGGTTTCTTTGTCGACAAATAAACTCTGCTGCCTTAGACACTGCCGTCTCCTGATAATTTTTGGACACCTGAATCAGGCTGAAGACTTCTGATCGTAGCCCAGTGGATTTGGGACTTTAAACCCAAATCCACATCAAAGAGGCGACTACGTATTAAAGAGCTGTAATTCCTAAACCCTTGCTCCAATTTGGATGTGAATACTCTCAACTTACAGCTGAGAGTCTGCACTTTAAGCCCATATTGATTATATAATTGTATCCTGAATATGTTTTCGTAAACAGCTAAAATAACAAAACTTGTGTCACTGTCCAAATATTTTTGGGCCTAACTGTATGTGACAATATCTGCTAGCAAAGCATCAACAAAGACATCACACTTGCATGTCCTCACTTCTAAAAAAAAAAGTAAGAAAGTAAGTTTTTTGTATTTACATGCACACTCAGTGTGTCCTGATTGTCAAAACTGTTGAGAAGTCAGTCATCAGTTACATGACTCAATAATATAATTTAGGTAGATATTATACCCCTTTTAGGTTTTATCTCAATGGGGTCTGATATCCTCCAAAATGATTAGATAAAACTTAAATTGGGCGCTATTGAGTTGGAGTTTTAGTACTTTTTTCTACTTTCCATCTCCACCTGCAATAGTTAATAATTTAAACTAACTGCTGCTCAAAGAAAATCACTTTATCCCTGACTTGCTTTTTAAATATGCTTTTCTGTGGACATAAAGTGCATGCAATTTCATCTTTCAACTGTTTTTTCTCATGTTAAGGTAATAGGACATGACCACCCCCCCCCCAACTTTGTGAGAGGCAGAAGTATTTGAGAAGACATGTGGAGCACGGCTGGCTTAAAACAAGCTTGAAACAATATGCAAGCAGCTGGTGCTCTAATGCCATATACAACATTGTGACATTGCTACTCTACTGTGTGGAAAAGTAAGAAAATAGGAAATATTGTAATATACGAAATATATGCATTATGGCATTTACACATAACATATTAGAGTTGGGCAAAATGAGTTCAGCTTCTACTACTGGAGTTCATTGCCCCTTTGCTCAGCACTGTGATTCATATATTGTGATATATTTATTTTTGTAATTTTGCTTCATGTATTACACTTATGTGATGTTTCTTAATCAGCCCCCTTTAGTTAATACATTTTTAGCCCTATCATTTTGTTTCTACAAAAGACCTGGTTCCTCATTTGGGGCAGAAAGTTTCATCTCAGTTGTTGAGTGCTTTACAAGTGTGAATGAAGTTGGTTGAATACGAAACTTGCAAGAATTAAATATATACCATAGCCAATCAAGACTCCACCTCCTGAACATCAACAAGTTTAAGTTGGACTTTGTAAGCCAGCAAACAGAGCTTGCTGTTGACACTCAAGGTAAGGTGCGACAGAGATACTAATAGTTTTTGCTGAGTAATCTCGTACATCATATTCAAAATTGCTAAAAGTCAACTGTTTTGTATATTTCAATTTGTTCATTGTTGTAGTGTATTGTAGCATTTTTGGTCCATGCCATTTTAACTTTTTCTAACTTCTTCCTACAGATGGTGAGGCTGTGGCAACTCACGCTCCTGTGTTGGGCCTGGAGTCCTCTGTGTCTACCATCCAGTGTAAGCTACATTGGAACACTGCAAGAATGTGAAAATGCTCAATTTGTCCCTGGTTGCAATCTCTCTGGGTGGAGCTTCCAGCTTTGTCTCGTCTGTGGAGGAAGAGGTGCCTATGTCATGCGACGAACATGGAAGCTTGAGAGAAATGGCACTTGCAGGCTGTGCAGAACATGCATAGTCAGGAAAAGCAGAGGGGTCCCGGATTGCTGTGGTGGACTGGAGAACCCTCCCTGAGATGCAGTTCTTGATCTCAGTATGAACATGACTCTGTTGAAACTCTTGTCCAATGACTCCCACAGCATCTGTGATCAATGATTGGCCTTAACATCCTGAACCCAGTACTACTGTTGGAGTTGGCTTGGGAGGTTCCCACTCCAGAGAATCAACCTTTGGCATGCAAAAGTCAAAACAAGACCGCTACAACTTCCTCCGGCATTCTGTCTACTGTAGCTGCTATGGGTGAGTATGAGGACAGATAGTTGTCTTCTTGGCATTAACTGTGAACATATTCCTCAACCTGAGTTATTAGTTAGGTTTCTTGACAATAATGACTTTTGCTTTAATTAACAAAAAGCTAGCAAGAAAATAAAATGGGATAACAGTAACTGTGACACACTGTAACCTTTTCATGTACTTCCTGTGCTTCACAGCTACAGACTGGCAACAAATCCTCCACTGGTCGTGACTTAATCAGCGATCAATTCACTACTCCCTATTCACTTAAAGCTGAGGCCATTATGTCACAATCTGATCGACACCTATAATTTTTCAACTGCTCTTCCAAGTGTCTCTGGAGGCGGGCAATCACTTCTGTCCAAGACCTGCCAGGCAACCATGAATGGTCTGTCAGAGACAGAGGTCAAGGATTGTTTGACAGTTGAGGCCTCGGCTAGCTTTGCAAAAACATCCAGTATAGAAAGCATGATAAAACACTGTCAGGAAAAGAAGAAGAAGTTAGGCTCTAGCCAGAGTTTCAGCAGCACATTTAATGAGCGTAACACAGAGGTCATTGGCGGAAACATTGACCGAGCTGATATCTCTTTCAGGACAAATCGACTCTGTGTGTCTATAATGACTGGCTTAACTCACTGCAACTATACCTGATGTGGTCGATACAACCTAAGCCCTGCACCATACCAAATTGGTCATCGTGCAATGTCCGGACTAAAGAAAGAGGTGGAGAGCCATCGAAAAATGCAGTGTTGAAAATGTTCCAGAATCTTGTCAGTTGGACCACAGATCCTTAAAAAGAGATCCTTATTGCTTATATGCAAACAGTGATCAGAATATCAGTCAAACTGCTGTCCTGCTGGGAAAGGTCTTGCCACATTAAAGGTATTCAGGCTTTATGCACGGGATCTGTATGGTGATAGGTATACTGAGACAGATGGTTCAGTGGTAGTCGAATATGTTGAGTAAGCGCACATATATATCCAAACAATGACAATCTAATGGCGGGGGCAGCACAGGGTTTTGGACCCATCACCATCAACATACCAAACAACAAGTTTCAGTATTTTGTGATGAGGATAGTTACTGGAACAGTGATCTCGCGGTGAGTGCTCATTTGATCTCGATAAGGGACGAAAGTGAAAGACAGCTACGTGTTAAATCATAATTTCTTCTTCTCCTACACAGTAGGGGTGTGCACCGAGGTCTTGGTGAGACCACAATGTCCAGGCGTTCCACTCCCATGAGGTGCCTCTCTGTTAAGGTCTTCTACACCAGAAATGGGGTCCTTGTTGGAGAGTCAGGGGAGAATCATGCTCACTCAGTCAGTCAGTCAGGTGGAGGTCAGCTGCTGTAGAGTGATGACAGGAATTAGCATTTGATTTCATGATGAATATCTTGCTTGTCAGTAGTATCATCTTTTACACTGTTACTCATGCTTGTCTTTCTTTTCTTGACTTTTGTGTGTGAAAATAATTACACTCATTCTCAGTTTCTAAAATTTTATCCAAATATTGTGTTTGAGAAAACTAGTTAGCCAATCCACTCTATACTTTTCATGATAGTACAAAATCTGCCCAATAAGCATCAGCAAAAGACAACTTAACAGGGGTGTCTGTTTGATTTTATAAATGAAGAAAAAAATGCTGTGTGATTTTACGTGATTCAGGTGTAACACTGAAATATTAGTAGTATATTCATATGCATCAGCATGTAGAGGTGTTTGAGGAAGGTGCTCAAATTTTTCACAGATATGAACCAGCTGAAATATTTTTTATTAAATAGTAATTTCATAACTTTTGTAAACGAGATACTATTACAGGGTTAAGCACTATTAGAACTTCTATCCTCCCACCAATATTCAATCATTAAAGTTGGAAAGGAAGGCATTTAAACTGAGTCAGCAATGTTACCTACTTCAGGTTTTCATTACATGTATAGAGCAAATGTATGTGTGTGTGTGTGTGTGTGTGTGTACTGTCAGATTGGTCATCACAGCTTTGAGGGAGGGTAAAGAGTAAGGGTGATAAACAAAAGGTTAAAAGTCAAAATAAGAAAGATGGAATAACAAGTGAATTGTTTTTTATGGGCTTTGCTCTTAATATCAGTGGCTGCCACCTTCAAGTCATAGCAGGTGATTCACATCAAAACATTCCAGGTTCCTAATGATAAATTCAGGTCACTGATAAACTCATTGATACAATTACATGCATAGAGCCAGATTGGTCATTACAGCTTTGTTACTGTATACAGTAGCAGTATATCTTATGTGAGCTCACACTTGTCCTTTGGTTCAAAGTATAAAACTGTGCAGCACCACCAGGAAGAGTTAACTTTAAATATAGAGAGACACACATAAAAACAAGTACACACATATAAATACACATGCAGTAAGTAAGTACTCAAGGCAGAAAGTGTTATCATAAATTGTTTGTATTTTTCATTTTTAAATTAATGAGCACACTGATATTAATGAGTATATATAGTTTTACAAAAGTTATACATCTAGGGGTTTACTTCAGGTACTTCATGCTGCAATTATATGTCAGCTTTTATAACATTGTCCAAAGAGAAACAAAATAATTTTGTTAGTAAGTATCATGAAAATCAATATTTCTCCTTCATCTATAAAAGAAATATGAGTAACACTGAATGGAAAGGATAGGATTGGTGAAAGAGATCAAGCAAACGGACTCAAGGTGAAGAGCACAAACAATGTTACAGTGTGTGAGTGATTTAAAGAAGGAACAAATGCAGCAAATTATTTAAAGTGTAAAAATAGGAAAAAATTGATAAATGGTTAGGAAATGATGGTCCTGAGGTCAACTAAAAGGCAAATGAGTACTGAGTTCTCTCACAGAGGACACACAGGAAGAGTTTACATAAATAACATACATTAGCACTGCAACCAGGGGTTGGCTTGTTACTTCTCTGAAGCCCTGGTGGGAGGAATACTTTTGTAGTTACTTATATTAGAGCTGACCATCTGTAAAAATGAGTCATTTCCAACCAGTTCTATTTAGCAACAGCTAGTCTGTGGTGCAACAGGTTTTTAGAGCCACAGATAGCCATAATATCATATCTCTGCTCAGTCTTTGACAGAACAGCACCCTGTGATGAGGAAATAGACTGACTGAATGTGTGAAGTGCTTGTGTGAACTACAACTGTTTCTCCTAAATGTCTAAACACAGAGATAAAATATATATATATATATATATATATATATTAATGAAGTCATTACTGAATTGTTGTTTCCTGTCAGTTCTAATAATGCAAATCACATCCTTGATGATTAATTAATGATGAGGAACTCACTATTCAGCAGCAACTTTTCAATAGGGCATAAATATGGTACATTCATTCTGTATTTGTTTATCTTGGTCACAGTCAAAGGAAGCTGGAGCTATCCTGGCATGCACTGGATGAGAGGGGTTGCACACACTCTGAACAGGTCACCAGGGCTAACACTAAAAGTAAATCACATTCCCATCAATAAATAAATGATGTTAAGTTCAGCTAATTTGCATATCTTTGGATTATAGGAAATATGGCACTCTATGGTATAGGGAAATCCAATGAGACACATAGTTTAGGAATGCAAAATAAGAGGAATCACATTTATAAAGACAGGAGACTCACAATACAATTCTGCACGTCTATATTTTCTCTCATTAAAAACTTGTCAAAAATCATACTTTCCACTGACGCTACATTTGCACCACAAAAAGGAAGTCATGCAAATTAAACATGATTAGAGAGCATCTGCTGCATTAACTTCCCAATTTTAGAAAGAGTTTTCTGAGGCCAAAACCTAGTTTTGATTGTTAATTTAAATTTTTTCTGCACTTTTTCTCAATAGTTAGAGGACAGGAAGCTGCACTGGCCTGGGCATGTTGCTGAATGTACTGGTGAGACACTGACACTGGCCAGTCTGGTTCATGATGCTTTGGCTGCTTGGGCCAAAGCCTCAAGCAGCAACTGTCTATCATTTCATGATTATACTGGAGACCTTGGGTCTGAAGCCTCATTCTGCCCTTTGTCCTTCTGCAGTGGTGGAACTCTATTTGATGCTTCCTTCACAATTTGATGGAGATCCAAAAGTGCTAGTCTGTGCTCCATGAGCAAGGAGTGCCTGCTCTTATTTGTCTCTTAAACTGCTTATAGCTCAACATAAAATAAAACAGGCTATTTTATTTCACTGTTGCTAAGCTCCTTTCAGTTGAAACTGTTATAAATAATTGCTTGTAATAACGTCTAGTTGCCACTTTAAGAGCTCATCTTGTCTCATGTCCTCAGCTTGACAATGGCACTTGAATGAAATGAATAAACCCTGGTGATTTGTAGATGTAATAGTAGCTAGTTAGTCAGCTAAAAGGACACATTAAGACAAACATGAAGCCCTTCTACACAGAGATCACACAATATTGGTCTTAACAAGGCCCTTTGCCACCTTTCCTTGTTTACACAGAACCACATAAAGGCAATGAAATGCTGCCCCCTGTGTGATTTTATACAGAATTCAGCGTAGTGGAATCTATGGAGCCCCCCTGGTGACATTTGAAAAAAAAAAAAAAAAAAATATATATATATATATATATATATATATATTGTGAGGCCACAAAGTGTCTCTTGCTAATAATTACTCCACGCCTAATGGCAAGTGACTGAAATATGTCATTGTAATTCATTCCAAGATTTAAATAAAATAAAATCAAGTCAAAATTGTCCTTGTTTGCAAGAGGCTGCTGATGATACCCCTGCCACTGAGTCAATAAACAGCTGACTAATCATTTTATTGCAGCCATTGCTTAATGATCTTATTCCCATGCATTAAGAGAGTCGTGGCCACAGAATAGGATCTCATTCCTACACATTATTAACTCATGGCCAAGCAATTTTTGTTCTGTCAAATGTTACCAGAGGGTCTCTGTGGGAATCAGAGGTGGGATGTGTAACCTCTCTGGCTCTCCCTCCACTGCTGGCTTAAAGGTGGGGCAGTAACGCCCACAATTCTGCCTCCATACATTTTATACTGAGTGGTGACACAGAATGACAGCACATTATTTCCTCCTTGAAAAGGCTGCATAAAAGGGGCTATGGAGTTAGTTTTCCTCCTGTTATGGCAAAATTAATCTTGTTGTATGTTTGAGTCTGTATTCCTGCTGTTTTGGAGGTTTGGCTTCTGCTTTCTGCTATCTGAGAATGAAGAGCAGAAGTTCACATTCTGTAGTCATGTCAATGGCACCATCTTCTGGACAAACTGGAGCACCACAGATTAAGACTGTTAACACAGTGTTGATGTGTCTGTGAACTGCATGTTGTGTATGTTTAATTCAAAGATAAGGAGTATTCGTCCTCTCCAGCAGCTTGCTGAGCTGGCTGCTCAGAGTAGCTTGTTGCCTTCTGGCCAGGGCCTGCAACAATTATGGGATTCATCAATGATGTGACAGCAGGACTGAGAGGTATATCTAGAAGTATGTTACAGAAACGTATTTATATAAACTACCCTGGACAGATTTGTTGGTACCCCTAAAAAAGATAATAAATCATTGCATACTAATGATGTTTCAAACTAATTGTTTAACCTTAATTAGTGTCACAGGTGTCTTCAGTCTTTTTATCAGCCCTTCAGCCTATTTAAGAGAGAAAACGTGCCACTGTGTAGTTTAGTATCATTGTATGCACCACACTAACCATGGACCAGAGAGAGCAAAGGGGAGAGTTGTCTGAGGAGCTCAGAAAGAAAACTGTAGATAACCACCGTAAAGGTAAAGATTATAAGACCATCTCCATGCAGCTTGATGTTTCTGTGACTACAGCTGAAAATATTATCAAAAAGTATAAGGTCCATGGAACTGTAGTCAGCCTCCCAGGACGTGGCTGCAAGAAGAAATGCAACCCCAGGTTGATCAGAAGAAGAGACGGTGGTAGACAAAGAGAGAAGGAAAACATCCAAGGTCAAGTCTGTGAATATTCTCATTCATCCAGGTCATAGTTATCTCAAGGAAATTTCAATCAAACACAGCTGGACTTAGTTATTGTCTAGGAAGACGTTTCACCTCTCATCCAAGAGGCTTCATCAGTTCATGCTCGCATCTGACCAGGCTGGTCAAAAAAAGAGTTGTCACTTTGGAAGTGGATAACTTTATACTTTAAGTACCATACTTTAATATTTCAGTATTTACATTTGCACTTTGCCCCTTCTTTTAGCACTGTGATCCATATATTATTAGATGTTTCTTAATTAATGCTCTTTTGTTAAATTCTTTCTTGCATTGTTTCTTTGCATGATGTTAATGTGCTACTGCAAAAGACCAGTTTCCCCATAAGGGCAGAAAGTTTCATCTAGGTTTTAGAGTGGTCAAATATGTGTGAATGAAGTTGGTTAAATATGAAACTTGATATAACTAAATATATACCATAGCCAATCAAGACCCCACCTCCTGAACATCAACACTTTAAATTAGACTGTGTGAGTCACTGATCAGAGCTTGCTGTTGACACTCAAGGTAAGGTACGACACTAGATACTAATGGTTTCTGTTTAATAAACATCACACATCAAATTCATTGCATTGTAATTCGTTGCAATTCAGGAATTGTTTAATTGTCAATGACATTTTAACATAACTAATAATAATAACTACCATGAATGTTCTGTTGAGAGACTGGCAACTCACGCTGTGTTGGGCCTGGAGTCCTCTGTGTCTGCCATCCAGTGTAAGCTACATTGGAACACCACAAGAGTGTGAAAATGCTCACTGTCCCTGGTTACAATCTGGGTGGAGAAGGCTTCAACATCGTCACAATGGAGAGGAAGGGTGCCTATGTCATCGACACGGAAACATGGAAGCTTGAAAATGGCACTTGCAGGCTGTACAGAAACAGCTACATGAATCAGGAAAAGCAGAAAGTCCCAGTTGCTGTGGTGGATTGGAGAACCCTCCCTAAGTGCAGTTTAACAGTCTCCAGTATAGCTTATGACTCTGTTGAAACTCTTGTCAATGACTCCACATCATCTGTGTCCAATGACTGGAAAGTTGGCCTTAACTCCTCGTAGACCCCAGTACTACTGTTGGAGTTGGCAGGTTACACTCAGAAATCAACCTTTAGCATGCAAAGTCAAAAACAATTTTAACCCTCCCGACATTCTGTCTACTGTGGCTTCTATATGGGTGAGTATGAGGGACGAATATTTGATATTTCTTGGCATTAACTGTGAACATATTCCTCAACCTGAGTTATTAGTTAGGTTTCTTGACAATAATGACTTTTGCTTTAATTAAAAAAAGGCAATAAGAGAATAAAATGGGATAACAGTAACTGTAACACATTGTAACCTTTTCATGTACTTCCTGTGCTTCACAGCTACAGAATGGCAACAAATCCTCCACTGAGTCATGACTTTCAATCAGCGATCAATTCCCTTCTCCTATTCATAAACTGAGCCATTATATATTAATCTGATCATGCCACCAATAATTTTATTACATCATTCAAGTGTCTCTGGGAGGGAAATAAAGGCATCACAGCTGTAGACCTGCCAGGCAACCATGGACTGGTCACTGTGTCAAGAGACAGGGTCAAGGATTGTTTACGACAGTTGAGGGCCTCGACTAGCTTTGCAAACAGCCAGTATGAAAGCATGTGATAAAACACTGTCCGGGAAAAGAAGAAGAAGTTGAGGCTCAACCGAGTTTCAACAACACGGTAACACAGAGGTCATTGGCGGAAACATTGACGGAGCTGATATCCTCTTTCAAGGACAATCAAACCCCTCTGTCTATAATGACTGGCTTAACTCACTGAAAAACATACCTGATGTGGTCCGATACAACCTAAAGCCCCTGCACACCATACTACCAGGTGATCATCCTGCAAGGGCCGGACTGAAGAAAGAGGTGGAGAGGTACATCAAGAAAAATGCAGTGTTGAAGAAATGTTCAGAATCTTGTCAGTTGGACTGAATCCAGCAAAAAAGAGATCCTTGTGCTTGTCTGCAACAGTGATCAGAATATCAAGTCAAACTGCTATCCTGCTAGGAAAGGTCTTGCCACATTAAAGGTATTCAGGCTTTATGCACAGGATCTGTATGGTGATACGTTTACTGAGACAGATGGTTCAGTGGTAGTCAGATATGGTGACCAGGTAAAGCGCACTGCCATTATATCAGACAATGACAATCCTGAATGGCCAGAGACCTTTGAGTTTGGACCCATCACCATCAACATGCAAAACAAACTTAGATTCAGTATTTATGATGAGGATAATTGCACAGACGATGATCTCTGCTGGTGGTAACAGGTTTGATCTACGTAAAGGGACGATGAGGGAACAGCTGCATGTTAGATCATAGGCACCTTCTTCTCCCCTACACCTGATGAAGTACGGCACACCGAGTCTTGGTGGACTACAATGTCAAGAGTACATTCCCTCCCCCATGAGTGCCTCTCTGGCCAAGGTCTTCTACACCAGAAATGGGGTCCTTGTTGGAGAGTCAGGGGAGAATCATGCTCACTCAGTCAGTCAGTCAGGTGGAGGTCAGCTGCTGTAGAGTGATGACAGGAATTAGCATTTGGGGCACCGCGATATCTTGCTTGTCATTAATATCATCTTTTATACTGTTACTCATGCTTGTCTTTCTTTTCTTGACTTTTGTGTGTGAAAATAATTACACTCATTCTCAGTTTCTAAAATTTTATCCAAATGTGTGTTTGAGAGAAACTAGTTGGACAATCCACTTTCTATGCTTTTTCCTTGTTAATTACAAAATCTGCCAATAAAGCATCAGCAAAGACAACAGAGGTGTCTGTTTGATTTTATAAATGAAAAAATGCTGTGTGATTTTGTGGAGTAACACTGAAATATGTAGTATATTCATAGCTGCGTAAGCATGTATTGACTGCAAGCATTTGAGGAAGGTATACAAGTTTGTCAGGTATATGAACAAACTGAAATCTTTTTATTATTTTACTATTTTTTATAAAATAGTAAACTTTATACAGTGTCTTACTAAGGGTTCATTCAGTATTAGAACTTCTGTCCTCCCACCAATATTTGATCATTAAAGTTGGAAAGGGAGGCATTTAAACTGATCATAGTCAGGAATATTACAATGAACAAGCTTCTACTAACCGACAACACATTACCATGGTGACATTGCTGCGTCCAAAGGAAATTCACATGAGACAGGGGAGTCATACAGTATGCTAGAGTGGGAGGAACTGAAACCAAAAAGGAAGAGGAACACATTTGCCTAAAACGGTTAAAACAAGTAAAAACAAGAAAGATGGAATAACAAGTGAATTGTTTTTTATGGGCCTTGCTCTTAATATCAGTGGCTGCCACCTTCAAGTCATAGCAGGTGATTCACATCAAAACATTCCAGGTTCCTAGTGATAAATTCAGGTCACTGATATGCCACCTACTTCAGGTGTTCATTACATGTATAGAGTAGCAGTATATTTTCTGTGTGCTCACACTTGTCCTTTGGTTCAAAGTCATAATAAACACTGTTGAAAGAATAGAACTGTTTGTTAACTTAAACAGACATAGACATAAATACACATGTATTACCAAGTACTCCAGGCTGAATATATATGTGTGTGTGTGTGTGTGTGTGTGTGTGTGTATGTATATATATAAATACACACACACACACACATAGTGGCAGGCCGTGCATTTCACACCTAGGTCTTCACCACCATTAACCCACCTTACCCACCTACCTTATGATTATGATGTCACAGCTATAAAAACGATCAATAATATATATATTATACACAATATATATAATATACACAAATGCAGACAAACAATAAAATATATTTGTAGGCAAGTAAAAGAACTGCTTCTGTTGAGCGGACATTCTCAGCCCTAAAGCGAATTCAAACTTCACAACTGGGCAGGCTTGACTTTCAGCATTAGGCTCCATTGCGATAGAAAAGGGCTTGTTGTTGGAACAGAGACACACAGATAACCTCTACAACAGAGCCATTAAACTCTTCCTTGTCCTCTAGTCATTGTGGGTTGAAAAAAACAGCTGTTAAATCTTTACTAACTTGTTTTAGCTTGTGCTAGTAGCTATAGATGCGGTTTGCTAGCTCTGACCAGTATGCTCTCTGACCATCCAATCAAATCACATGGAAATGCCGAAGTTAGCACAGGCCTGCTAGACGCGAGCTGGTGCGGAAGATGGAGCAGTGCACACACGGGTGATGATGAAGATACCTAGAGAGGCGTGACTGGGAGGCCTGCCTGATCTGAACCTGAATGGTGAGATTTTATTGGACTTCTGTGCCACTCATGGATTGACCATAATGAACACCATGTCTGAGCATAAGATGGTTTATAAGAGCACTTGGCACCAGAATACCAAAGATCGATGATGATTTGATGACACTTATGTGAAGAGAGGTGCAGAAGTGTCAACTGACGGGGAGAGATCAGTTGTGGACAGTATGTGTGGAGTGGCAGAACAGCATGGTGGTTCCCATTTTCAAAAAGGAGGACCTCTTCTACTATAAATAATAGCATATCTTAAACTATAATTTTTTACCTGAAAAACAAAAGGAGTTTGCAGTATTTTTACAGCCCTGACACGTGATGCAGGTCTTCTTCTCAGGTTATGGATAGAATTCAGAGTGTAGGGTAGTGGACTCTTTGTAACCCGAGAGGTGAAAAAAGCCTGTCAGTCTTTTACTGCTGCTTGTGAAGGTTAATAACTGTGAACTCACAGTAACCTGCCATCCTAAGTTCCCAAGTGGTAAATTACGCCTTTAGTTTCCACTGTGTCCAAGTGGCCCAAAAAATGTATTACTGCACAGTTAACTTATTAAGCTCATGCAAAATGTTTCAAACAAATATGTGTGTTTACTGAAACTCACTTGCCAGGGGTCATACAAAGAAAAGTCTAGAATATTATTGAGTGGGAGATAATATTATAATATAATAATATAATATATGCATATTCGTATAGCTTTATAGATAGGCAGGTAGAGGTAAATGAATAGAGCAAGAAACAGAGAAATTCAGAGGAAACAACTTGCAGCTGTCTCTACAATAACTGTGACAGGGGATAAAATAGATTTTGCAGCATGATATAGCTAAGTCAGATTCAAAACCACAAACCAATAAGGTCAAAGCTTCACACGAGCAACCAGTGCATCACAGAGCCTGAGAAGTAGAATGGAGAGAATGTTCAGTATTGACACTTTACTCAATTAGAGCATGGACACCTATAATGTAATCAATTACTTAACATTCATTTATACTTACATTTATATACACTTGGATCAGGTGATTTTTTTCATTTTGAGCTTCTTGATTTGTGAATTTCTGTCAACATACTATACATCTTATATTGACATTCATATTTTTGCAGCAGATGTTCAACTTTGTAGATAGACAGATTTGTAGATCATCACACCTGTTTAACACGAGAGCCCCCTGTACAGGAGGCTGCGTGAGATGCATGCAGTACAGACAATCTATGTGCACGCTAGGAGGCACCAATCCTAAAATGTAGCAAAGCAAATTGACGGGGAGAAACTCAGGTAATAGCCTCTACCAAGAATTGCCACCCATATGAAACACAGTTCAAACCCCAAACAATTACATGGGCATGTGACAAAAACTGGAAAACAGCACATGGCCTCTTTAGTGCCTCTGCTAATTTCACCACTTCAAGCTAACCACACAAACATGTCATGTGAAAGCAGAGACTGATTACAAAGATGTCTGTCTCATCACTGTGCGAGCTAGCAGCCAAAAAGTAGCAAAAAAAAACCCTCACAAAAAAAATCATATATCAGTGAAATATAATTAGTTTTTAGTTTGCTTTACTAATTCCTAGATGAATTGGGCTGCTATCCTATGATTCAAAGGTGGGTTTCACACTAAGTAATGTGTGTTTTTTAGGTGGAGATAAAAATTAAAATTTTCTACTGTGTTCCAGGTGAATTTACTCTGACACAGTAACACATATCTTGATCTGACACTTCTGTGGTAATCTCACATGTCTTAGCTTTGTTTTGAGACCACTATTTATACATACATCCCTTGTAGTTGTGAAGATACACTCCGTCTATTTTGGGTAAGTCATTTCGGGCAAGAGGCAGAAAAAATAGGCCTTGTGATGAAGAGGCTAATCATCGACATAGCTGCACTCTGTGGCTGTAAACAGAGTATTTGTGAACTTGTAAGGGCAAAGTGTGTTGGTCACTCACTGCATCTGTAATGTTATTTCTTCACAGTTAAAGTACAGGTTTGTTCCTTTATTGTTTTTTTTCTCTCTCTAACGGCTTTGTATTTTAAGAAACTGATAAGGCCTAAACACAGCTGGAGGATATCTCATCTCATCTGCACGGGATGTGGGCCTTAAAAACTGTTAACCTTCAGCATGACATTATATCAATGTCACAGCCACAAATGTCTCATTCAAGAGGAGCAAGTTAGGCCAAAGTTTCAGCAGCATGTTTAGTGACAGTAACACAGAGGCGCTGATATCCTCTTTCACTGGCAATCAAACCCTTCTGTCTATAGTTTGGACCCATCATCAACATGCAAAACAAACTTTGATTCTGTATTCATGATGAGGACAGATACTGGAACAGTGGTGTGCTTGGTGAGTGCTCATTTGACCCTAAGTGAGAGAAAGTGAGAGACAGCTGCATGTTAATACATATATAATACTAGGTACCTGTGCTTTTCTTCATTCTTTTAATATTACATGTCAAAAGTTTTGTAGTACTGTTAAACCAGGCTTACTTTCTTTATGAAACTGCAGCTGTACTTACAGTCTCACTGAAGGTAGGTGCAAATGACCACAATAAAAAACAAATGTAAACAAAACTATTTTCCTCCCACCCTTTATTCTCATGAAAGGTTGCTCTTCTTTTTCTGTGATACTGGTAATACACCAGTGTGGGTACAGCTTCTCGGACTTCACAGGCTTCACTTTGCCACCACCTGCCTACCTATTCTCAACTACTTTGACCTCACTGTTGAGGCATAAAATGGTCTCAGGTGGTTCTCTAGACACTTTTGTACATGGTGTTTAAGCTGTCATGTGATGATGATTTTATGTTAGGACAAAGATCTGTTGTTGGTGCTGTAGTCATATTGAGGTGAGTGCTGCTCAGTGGATCTGTTTTGAGATTGTGGATCTGCTCTGCCTCAGGGAGAAAACTGATATTGAGGCATCTTGTCATTGAAACATTTGGAAATGTTAGGTTAACTTTTAATAGGAATGGATTGCAAAGGCATGCGGTAAATCTTTCATATCTGGTGTTATTGTGTTCATGTGTGTGTGTGGTAGGTGCCGGCCATCACCCATGCATCTTCACTACCTCTCATAGGGTTTGATGTGGCAATGTAGATCGGTGCATGTGTGTGTATTTTTGTGCATGCCTATTTTCTGGGGGCAGATGCAGATGTTACCTGTGTGTTTGTGTGTTGGCTTTAAAAGAGTCCTCTGAGGATCAACCAATCACTTTGCCTCTGTGTAACAACACACCTGCTCATGTGTTACTCGTAGACAGTGGGCCATCAATTCCCTTGTCCTCAGCCTCAAGTTCATGTCTGTTTTGACAGAAAAGAAAGACACCTCTCTAAGCAGCTGATAAGCTTGGTGGTAGCCTGCATTACAGACTCGCTGTGATGCGGCGCATTGTTGTTATTCATTTGCTAACCTTGTAAAAAGAGTTAAAAATCGCCTGACCGGTTATGGTTAAGGTTCAGTTGAGTTATAACAGATTCTTTCAGTTATCATCTCATCTTCGAATATACAGATTTCCACAATAGAAAATATTCATAATACAACTTCTCTGCTGATGTTTTATTATAGTTTTGATATTAAATTGTTTCTTGCATGGACAAACATGAAACGTTTCTGAGTTAGAAGTATCTTAAGTTGTGCTTTTTGACCGAAGATATGGTGCTCATTTTTTTAGCGTGCAACTAGCGCCCCTCTGTGGTAACAATATGACCTGCAACTTGTCAGAAGTCCTAGAGCGTTTATATATCATGTATGGAGCAGGAAGATGGAGGGTTCCCTGTAGTACTATTATCTACTTAGATGTATAAAAATGCATCATATTTGAGTTGAGTGTATTTTTGGTATGTTTTTTGTGTGACTTGTTACTGCATTTGTTGCTGTTATCACTAATAACGGTAAGTTATGGACAAGAATGATTGTCGAACTATAAAGCAAGACGTTAACAGTGCACATGAATCTTAGATATTTACAGGCACAAACACAGATGTAACAGTATTGCCTGATGAAGGGTGAAATACTACAACCACAGCAAATTTATGGCATGTGGCGTCTCTTTATGTCAAGGAAATGTTGTTTGGTTAGCGGGAAGGAAGTCTCTCACTGAATAATGTGTAGGATGTGACCTAGAGCCTAAGGTGACACATGAAGTTTTGAGTCATATGTATATACATACATACACACACACACACACACACACACACACACACACACACACATATGTTAATGGTAGTGATAACAATATTAATGTGTGTGTGTGTATATATGTGTTATTGATGTGTGTGTGTGTGTGTGTGTGTGTGTAGTGATATATATATATATATATACACAAGGTAGCTCTCATATAATTTACTGTCTAATGGTTTTTTTTTTTATTGGTACTGTGTACTCACTTCTGTGTGCCATTTACTTGTGTAAATACTAGTGTTAATGTTAAACTTGACAGTCTCATTACTGTGCCTCATGGAGTCTGAGTAGCAATGTGGGTTTTGTTAAGAGGGTTTAGTTATTAAGATGCCTTAAGTGAAATTTCTTAATATGCAGCTGAGAGCAAGCTACACACAGAGAACTCATAGTATTAGTAACAATAAAACAAATAATGGTTTTAATGGCCAGGGAATGAGGCAGAAAGTGAAAAGACTCAGCTTCTTGTGACAAACTCATGTAATGAGATGTGTACATCCCTGAAGATAATTATCATTTATTTGAATTCACAACTTGTAATTCTTACTGTATTTCTAAACTCTATTAGCACTATCATCAAGTGAAACAGCTGTTAAACCACTGGCTAGTTACTGTGAAGTACCTGACTTTTGCATATTTATGGTTATATGGTTATGGTTAGATTGTTTGAAAGCACAGAAATAATTTAATATCACAGTAAACCCTGTACAACCATAAAGCATAAAAGTGACACAATCCCACCTCGTTTAGCAGACAGTCAACTTTAGGGAAGTAAATATAATGTAGATCAGTGGTAGTACTCGAGAGAGAAGAAAAAACTGAAGAAGATTATTTTCAACACAGCACAGAGCAGCTTCTTTCCTCCTTTCCATGTCCCATAATCCATCCTGCTCCTGTGGTTTACCTAACAGGGTAACTGCAGTATTATTAAAGTCAGCGTTATCCTATTATCTTATCTAGTGCTGAATTTACCTTGTATTGTCTGTTTTATGTGAAATGACTTAAGACTAACAAAGTTAAAATTACTGCTTGATGTTACTAGGTGTTAGCATGTTGCTAGCATGCTTGCAAATGTTTTCAGTTAATGTTAGCTAGCATACTCCCCTTTGGATGTTATGTTAAGAAAACCAACGTGTCGATTTATATGATTTTCATTGCAACAGGACTGAATTTCTAAACAATCGCATCAACAAACAGTTCAGGAAGCTAAGTTATTCACAGGTCATTCACACGTTGAGGTAAGATGTGATCCTCCATCGATTTTCTGTTGTTTTTCTCCTCACTTAGAGCTAGGGATTAGGGCTATGGTCGGGGTGGGGTGGGGGTTTGGGTATAGGGAGACTTGTCATGCAACTTCATGCAAATGAGAGCTAAAAAGTTATTTAAAATATGAAAAGATTTTAAACCAACTGTTAACTGGCTACCTCTATTTTGAAGTATTAAGTTCATTATCCTGGGAGCGATTAGGGTGGCATGGTGGTGCAGTGGTTAGCACGGTATAGATAATGGATGGATGGATGGGAGCGATTAGCTCAAAGATCATCTGTGTTGATTTAGTGAGATTTTGCTGTACAGGCCTGTGGGCTGCAGTATAAAGATTATAACTTTCAACATATGTGCTAAGACCTGCACCAATACATTTTCATATGTCAGGGACATGTGAACTCATAGCTGTATGCCTATTGTGTTACTTAAGTGTAGTTTCCCCAGTTTTCAGCCTTGAAGTCTCACACTTATCACCTTAAAGGAACACAGAAAAGGACTAAACTGCAAAGTGTAGGAGATTTAACATGTCACATTGACTTATGTGGCACCAAGTGTGAAGATATCTGGGGTCTTCTCTTACACCTGAAAAGTCATATTTCACTCTCATGTCTGTACAGACAGTGGTACTTACCAGTCCGGTACCTCTGAGGCTTCCTAATTAACATGTTCATTAATGGATATTTATAGCTCATCCATATACAGTATCCATTCCATATTCACTTAATAAAGTGAAATAAAATAAAGTCACATTACAGATGATAAAGACCTGCTTAACCTCTGTTTCATTGTTAGTTCAAACATAGTTCTGGTCAATAGTTTAACCACCATTCTAAATCATATTGTATTCATCAGTATATATTACCATAAACTACAATCAGTTATCAGTTATTATCTATCACTGGTGAAATGGACTCAACCATATGTGAAACAGATGATAAATTGAGGGGATGGTGTGAACACTGCTCATCTTTATGACTGTGGGTGGTTATAGTTTAATACAGTCACTGATACACTACAAGGTGTCCTGGTGGAAAAAAAATGGACAAAGCTTGTGCAGATAGCTAGATAAACATATAGATAGATACACATACACACACATATATATATGCTGTAAACTACAATAACAGTGACATCAGAGTATTGAGCTCCACCCCTTTATCCCCACTTTCCTCTTGCCTGCTATCAAACAATGACCCCTTTACCAGCAGCCATTATTCAGACTCACCCCCTCTTCCAAAACAGGTCATCTTAGTTCTTCAACTTGACAATCTCCTGCTGACCTGGCTTATCCACACCCCATTCCTTTCTCCTTCCCTTACTCCAAGAAGAAAAGAGACAGAGACAAGGGGATCTGCCTCACGGACGGTAGCTGTTTTATGTGAAGCATATGAGAAGGGAGAGAAGAAAGGAGAGAGGTTTTTTGACGAGGCTTGGCAAAGAGAGCTAGGAGCCCACCTTGAGGAGCAGTGTCTGTTGATGATTTGAGTTACAGCTTCCTCCAGCCAAAAGGAGGATTAGCTGCACACAGGTACCCATGGAACCCAGTTGAGGTGGAGAGGGCTTTTAGAGGTTACCACATCCCTGCATGACTACATGTACATGCATGCATGTAAAAACACATGTACAAAAAAATGTGCACAGAATGCATAAACAGCAACATGCACATGTAAGAATATACCTGTCTCAAAAGCAAGTTCTCGTGGGTGCAGACACATTTAAACTACAATAGGTGGCTGGATCACACAACCATGTCCTGTGGTAACCAAGTATTCTGTTTCACCAATGAAAGCTTCCCATTAGCAATACACACAACAGTCACGTATTGAAAATCAAACTATATATAAAATGTCACAGATGAAATTAAACATAAGGGTACATTTAAAAAAAAGCTCAACATGACTAATGATAGGATGGCCAGATCTGTTGACATGTTGTTATCAGCTAAAAGTAATATTTCTGATGGAAATCTCAACTGGGGAGAAAATCCTCTGAGAAATCTTCTAGTGTCTGAATGAATAAAGTAAAACACAATAAAGCCGGTGATGTGGTGGAAAGATCATTTTAAAACACACTTACTTATATTATGCAATATTTAACAGTGGTTCATCCCGCCTATGAGGCCTGGATGTCCCTGACTTATTTGATGCACATCCCGGGATCTAATCTTGACCAGGGTGAAAAAGGCTGAGGATAACACCTTTACTGACTCAAGTTACGCGCTTCAGCAGGTCTTTTTCATAGAAGAGATCCTGAGATATTACAAAAGCACAGGTGTAAAATAATGAAATTCATGATGGCTGGTTATGCCTCGGGTTCAGGAGCCATGACATTGTCTCAGTTCACTGTCAGGACTGACCTTGATCTCTGATAGAGTACAGCATGAGCCCACACCACAGGCCCCACCAAGACCTTTTCTCTCGTTTCACAGTAGAACTGCAATGAGTAGGCAATTAATCGATTAGCTAATTGACAGAAAATGAATCTGCAACTATTTCTTTAAAAGAAAAAAAGTCCCTATTCTCTTAAATCTGAATATTTGGTTTTACTTTTCTGTTTTTGCGGGTTGCCAGTTTGGACAAAACTATTATGACGATGCTTCTATGGGCTCTCTGGGAAACAGGATGGACATTTTTCAATGAGCTACAGTTAATCAGTTGATCAAGAAAATAATTGGTAGAGTAATTGATAATTAACATAGTTGTTATTTCACACACCTGCATCAACCTAGAGACTATTGTGTGAGTTGCTATGACTGAAGTCAAACAAGTTACTCAGTCACCTCACTGATGAATTTCAACAAACAGCTCTGTCTTTACTAACATGATTTCTCCACCACAGCAATTCAGCATTAATTGATAACATAAAAGACGCCATGCTATTTTCGCTGTCATTTTAATTTGAACAATCACTTCTCTGGAACTACATAGTCTGCAGAGCTTTTATAGGGGAATCTAACATCAACAACTTCTTTCTAAAAGCATCTTGGGCTCTGTCTAATATTTCACATTTGAACACAGTAAAAGGATGAGGACACTGATGGTTTATGAGGTGGCGTACTGCCATCTGCTGGAACAACCAAAAAAGAATTGTATTTTGGTGGTGAGAATCCCAAGTTAAGCGCTTTACCATGAGTTGCAGGTGTCTCATTTATAAACAACAAACCTCTTGTGTTTAACCTTTACCAAAAGTAAAGGCAAATCTTGAAATTGAATTGAAATTTAGAATAAAAAATAAAAGATTTCTCAGTATGTCAGCACTACTTATCTTCAGCTTTTTACTGATTGTACATGTTTTCACAGATTTGACAACTGCTCTGGATAGTCTCTAATGTCTTCTTAATATGTAACCTTGATTTCTTTTAAAAGATATGCTGAGGACTGGTGACTGTCAGGCTGTCCACAAAACTTTTGGCCAAAAATAGGTAACATGCCTTTGGTCTGATCCTGCAAGTCATCAATAAGAGGTGGTCAAACATCCCCTCACCATTTCACCGCTGATAAATTAAATCATAAATTGAAGTCTTTAACTGGAACGTTTTGGTCTTTTCCACCATGCTAAACGACTGGGTTGTCACGAACTGCTACTGTTCGCAAAGCTACCATGTGCTAACCAGCAACTGTGCTACAGTATAAACTTGAACTAATTCAGAATTTGATGTACTGGTTAAAGATTGAAATAATTTGAATTATATTAGAAACATTCATGTTTTGTTGTTTCATTCCCTAAAAGCATTGACTAAAACCTGACCAAATGTGTGATTGATGATATTCACATATATCACAATGTTTACAAGACCATGTATATCGTTAATATATGTAGTGCTGTTCTTCAAAATTTAAGCATTTATTATTATTTAATCTGTGGTTTAGTTATTTGGATAAATTCTGTCACTTCTTTCATAAGCATATTCATCTTAGTGACAGCTAATATGTGGTGAACTTTATTAAATTCCTGTGCACAGACAAGGATGGGACTTCTGTTTAACAAACCCTCATATTCTGAAACTTGTGCTTCACATGTGGGTATATGACTGTATTAAATGTAGCTTGCTGTCCTATGCTGGTGGACCCCATGGTGATATCGGCAGCTACCATAGTGCCACCCCTCCACTGTCAGCTCACCCAGTTGCTGTGTGTCCACAGCAACCTGGGGAAATTTCTGGTCACCTGTCCTTTGAGTACCACCCCAGTGAGCATTGGACCTGGTAGCACTACTGTCAACCTCCTCTACATGCCACGAACAGCTCAGCTAGCCTTTGTGGCAAACATAAGCGCAGATTAGCATGCCAGCAGCTTTCTTCCAAACATCTCTGACAGCATTAGCTCATGCTAAGTCAAGGGTGTCAGAGCCAGCTGTCAAGTGGAGGAATTCTGGCCTTCACTCAAGGTCGCTCCACCATTCAAAGCAATGGTGCTCTGTGCGCTCCTCCCCACGCTGGGTGTTAACTCGGTATGGTTAACAGTTTAACCCAGGTGTCTAGCATGTTTGAAAGAGGTCTTAACTTCAGTGCTTTACATTCATGCAGAGGGCCAGTGTGTAATGCGTACTGCACAACACAGTATGTCTTGAGGAGGTCACAAGCGGGCAACTGGGATAAAAGAAACTGCTAACCTGCTATTTAAGGAAAAAAAAAAAGTTTTAAACACAAAGATGACCTCAAAGTAACCCAGTTCATGGATAAGGCTGGAAATGAATAAAATAATCATTGCTTCAACAAGTAGTGACAACCATAGCCTAATAAACCTTACTCCATTGTTGTCCAAAACTGTAAATACACATCACTGAGTCACATCATTGCACTGGGTGAATGTTCCTTTGTAACCATGGACATGGGCACTGTAGTTTATTCGAGTTAATCCCACAGACACTGTCCTGAAGCACTAAAATGATTTCAGAACACCATATGCATATTGGTCTGCTGCTAACTATAGTCCCCAACAAACTCATTAGATACCCCTGTGTGAGGTTTTTCCTTCAAATACAGTGCCATTTTGTTATAGAGTACCCAGCCTCTGAAACTATACTGTACATTGTGATGTTCCTCAAAAGGTGACATCTTCAGTTGGAACAGATGTGTGTAAAATGATACAAGACATCTATAATATTTCCTTGATTAAATTATGCAGCCATAAAAATCAGTTTTGTAGGTTTGGGCTGGAATATTTTTTACTTTACTTTAGAGGGAAGAAGACAATGCATGTTACATTGTTAAGTTTGATCTATTACTAGAGTGAAGCCGGGTGTGCATACACACAACTACAAGTGCTCACATAATGTGCTTCCACATGTGAAAGCATACAATACACACTACAAAGCAGCTCTGTCTCGGGCCTCAATTCTTTTTGAGGAGATTCTCATCTGGATTTGATCCTCTCTGTCTCCCTCTTTACAAAATCTTCATCTTTTCCTTTTGTAGCCACTAACTTCTCCAGTATGTGGTGAGCACAAATTCTACTACCATATACAAATTCGTAAGGTGACACAAATCACTCTGCATGCAAGTCCAAACATAGAAAGCTTGAGTGGTAAGTTGGGTACAGATAGAAACCAGAGCTGGCTTTAGACAAATTCAACAATTCATGCTGATTTTAATTATAACCAATAGGGCAGTGCATGCAACACTAAAGACACCAAAACACACGACATTTCAGACAAGTCATCTGCTCTCTAACCATGCCTCACTCTTTCTATTCCTCCCACCCTTAGTTGCCTCATACTTTAATCCAGTGGCGGAATTTCACTCGGCAGTGATCAAAGACCAGTCGCACAATGCCAGGTGCGCTGCAGCTTCAACTGTTGACAACCACCCTGTATCCCCTTCCTTTTCTCTTCTCTGAAAAAGAAACCCTAAACAAAGCCAGGCAAACTGCTGGGTGTGTTTGAGTCTGAAAAACACCCCACCCCAACTCCATTATTTTAAAAGACTTGATTCGCGCCGGAAGAGTGAGAATGTTTTTTCTCTTGACGGTGATCTGTGTTACCAAGTCTTCCGTCCCCTCAGAGCACTGTGTGGTAGCCGGTTTGAGGGGTTCTGTGACGGTAATTACGGCCTCTTGAGACAGGCGATCAGCGGGTTGGGGAACAGAGAGGATGCACGGCGGGGATTGGGCTTTGGTAAGACTCAGCCTGCGGATGGGCACAACAACACAGCGGGTGTGTGAGTGAATAAGTGAGAGGATACGGCTAGTATCTGTCTCAACCTGCCGTTGGTCCCCAGTGATAAGATACACATCAGCTCTAATGGGTACCTCATGTCTAAAGTGTTGCTGCACTTGTTTAGAGAATGTCCTACACTATATTGGCCACATACAGCACTGGTTATACAATTA